>CAEFZY010023128.1:0-87960 GCA_903066815.1 Brachyrhaphis roseni
TATATATATATATATATATATTTTTTTTCCCCCCATGGAATAAATCCCACATTTGATTCTGACAATAAAATGAAGCAACTATCATTTGTTATTATTATCTCAGAAACAAAGTTGTATTTTTTACTTTCATAATTTTCCCCCACACATCAACATCCTGTAGAAGAAAAAGTCCTCTCTTTTGTTTCCGTTCTTGTTTTAAAACAAAAATTTAAAAAACCCCAGAAATAGTATTAGGATTCTTGAAAAATTAACAGATTTAGAATTACAGATATTTATTAACATTTTTAAGTTGTCTTTTCAGAAGCGTTTTATTTAACTGGGCTGAGGACAAAAACAGCTCTTTGGTTTGTGAAGGCTGCAGACCCCTAAATGGCCTAAAACTAATTAAAATCAAGCTGAAACTTCAAAAGTTTTTCTCAAATTTATCAACTTTCCTTTGCCATCAAATGGAGCTAGAAGCTTCTGCATTTGATCTGTGAAATTCTCACACACCTACTTCACTTTTTCACCCAATATAACAGGAAAAGAAGCAACAATGAAAGAGACAAAAAGACAAAAGGAGCAAAGAGGATATTAGACAAGCCTATACTAATTAGCAAAAAAATATGTAGGCAGAGTATGGCACAGGCAGGATGAATGAAGCCTTTGTGAGAGCAGGGGGAGTGGAGGGAATGGGGATGGGTGGGGGGGATTAGTTTGGCCTGTCTACTGACCTGACCACATGCTCTCATAGACTGCTTGCTATTCAGCTCTTTCCACACTTTGTAAGCTTGAACCGCTCGGATTTACACTGCGCTGTGACGCTCTGCTCAGTTTACGTGCGGAGAACTCTGCAGTCTGTCCGAACCGGCAGCTGTTTCCGATCTAATAAAGGCCCAACAAAGTGGTTTTCATAACACGCACCACCATTTTAGCTCTGATGTGACCTGTAATGCTGCCGCTGTACACCAGGGGTCGTTGCCGTGCGGAAAACTTCCGGCTGGTCTGTGTGAGTCATTAACATGTGAGGAGGGTTAAAGCCCAGAGACAGGCCCTGTGTTTTTGCAGCTTGCGTAATGCGGCCTCAAACGGCCCGGCGCACCGATCCCCCTCACACAGGAGCCAGTAAGCATGACGAGCCGAACCAGAACTGGAAGTTTTTTTGGCAGTCGGCCTCATGCAAGTCAGGGATTCTGCTGTGACAGAGGAAGACTTCCTCCATTTTCTTTACAGAGCTCTCTGTGTGAGACTGACCTGTTGAGGAACGGGTCAGAGCTGTTGACAGTCATGGTCCGAGCATCTTGGGCCAAAGGAGAGGAGACGGGGTTTGTGCTGCCATCTTGATCCATACTGGTGGGCAGCTGGTTTCTCAAAGCAAGCTCCTGTTGGTAATGAAAGAAACTGATTATGAACAGCTACAGCTTCCTAAAAATATGTCTAAACTACCTAATACCATGCTACCACAGTCGGTCGTGCATATTATGGGATTCATTATTTGCGAGACAACTAGGCCCGTCACGATAACAAATTTTGATGATGATAAATTGTCCCACAAATTATTGCAATAAGCGATAATATTGTCACCTTCAGACTATTATTCTGAGAGCAAGGCATAAAGATGCAAGTTTGTTCTCTCAACAATGGACTTAAATTTTTAGGCTCAGGCAAAGAAAAACAGGCAAAACTGCGAGTTGGGATTTTTGTAGAAAAATAAAAGTGCAAACCAACTTGTTTGCCAAATATTCACAGCATTTTCCAAAATGCTCGATTTTCAATAATATTAGAGATTAGTATTTCTTTTAAGAAAAAAAAAACAATTTACAAAGCAGCATGAAAATTGAAATGATCTTGCTCACTTTCATTTATTATGTGATTAATTGATCTATTGCTTGTTGTGACAGGCTTAACAGCAGCAGTCAGAAAGATGGTGTTCTTCAAGCTATAAATGAATTAGAATCCCAATAGGAGCAAAGAGGACAACAGTTAACTATTACTAGTAAAAAGTGCTGGTGAGAACCTAAGCTCTGTTCTAAGTGGGGATGCACGATATATCGGCCTCAACATCGGTATTGGCTGATTCTTTTTTTTTTTTTTTTTTTACATATTGGTATCAGTTCAATAAATGAAACTGGGCTGATATTATCAAATGATGCTTTTTGAAGCAGAGAATGAATAGATTTCTTTCATGGTGTCGTACGTTTAAAGAAATATGCATCATGTTGCGATAAAAATATTGGCACTGGCAGCTATTCTCGCATCGGTGCATCCCGGTGCATGCCAAGTTTGAAAACTAGTCTTTTAAGATTGGCAGTTTCTCTAAATGCACATCAAAATCCAAAAAGATGTCTTTTATATAAAAACTAGATAAAGAGGAAAGAAAATATAAATCATCAAAGGCGTAATTGTATTTTTACTAAAGGGACCATGCAAAATTGTTTATATGCAAGTAAAACTTTACCACATTATTTTAAATTCACACAAAAACTTCATTGTGTTCTTTTTCTTTGTCATTTTATTTGTTATTTTTATTCTTCATGCTTTTAATATTTCTCTTTAGTCTAGCTTAATTACCTGCTAATTTAGATCTTGCAAAATAAATCTATACTTCAGTAACCTTCAAGCCAATTTTTGATATTTTAGAAATGCAACATTTTTAGTTTGTTTACATGAATTCTTCAGTTCCACATTTTATGCAATTTGAAGAATTAACGCGGCATTCTTTGCAGTGATAGTAAAGGTTTGCAAGGTCTCTTTTCACTGTCTGCGAAGCATTTGTTTTTGCTAAATTTGAGTGCAAGCAATATGTTCTATGAATGCCTAATTTTCTGATAAGGTTCTGATTGGGAAAACTACAATTTTCCCAAAAGGAATTCCAACTGGTGGAGTAATTTCTGAAAATTATATACCGGTAAGCTCCAGATGTGGAAATTTCACCTTTTGGTTAAAAATCAAACCACTTCTACATTTTTGTTTTTATGACATAACCCAACATGTCTCTTAAATATAGTGATACTTGTTATAAAAAATTTGGGAATCACTAGACTTACACCTCTGTTGCAGTAACACATTGCTCCATACAACCCCCTCCCGTTCCCCTCATAAAGTATTATGTTACACAAGGGGCCAGCCGCCACAGTCCAAGACAATTGTTTTCTACACATGCTGTTTTAGATAAGGTCGAGGATATGATGTCATGTTGTTCTGTTTCAACTCCTTCAACGGGAAGGTGAAATGACTTGACCACTGTCACTATTTTGAGAATCAGCTTTTACGGGAAAAACACCCCCAAAAGGAAGGCCGGCTCTCAGTGGGGAGTGAAGCTCCTACATAAAAAGTCACTGCCCAACAAGTGTGGGGACTTTTTTCTTGTCGTTTGGGTTATGACTTATTCTGAGTTTTGCAAAACAGGTCCTGCTTAAACGCAAGTCACAGATTTCCATGTGGCACTTGTGTCAAACTAGAAGTGACTGGCATGTCAAGGCAGTAGCTTTTAGTTTCTGGTTTACAGTCATTCTGCTCTGTAAAGCACAATCATTACGCCACCCTAGCTTTCTTGCTCTAGTGAGACTGGAAAGGCATACTTTCCATCCAAGACTGAAAGTCCCATTTCCTGTTCGATGAGGAAGGTAAGACCAGTGCCAGTCTCTGGCTAACTTGATGGACAAGTCGGCTCGTTTTGCAGAGTTATCTGCAAAGTCATCCGTTAAGACCAGAAAAAGAAGGGCACTTCCAATAGCAGGCTACAGAGTAAAGCAGATCCACTCACAAACATCAGATTAGCTGATGTCTGGGTGCACAAAAATAGCACATAACTAGGCAGTGTCATTTCAGATTGGCCAAGGTTGCACAGCAAAATGTTTAGTTACAGGTACCATAATTTTTGTCTAGGTCTGTTTTATTAGTTTTATTTTGTTATTCTGTTGAACCACATTGGTTAATTTTCAGTAAGTTTTTATTCATTGTTACTTCTGTCAGTTTCAAGTAATTTCAGTGACCACCGTTTTGTTCATTAACTCAGTGGTACCAACTAGGGACGCACCATTAAATCGGTCCCGATTTCTTTAATTTTTTGAGATTGGCGCTTGACCGATACTTGCATGTGAAGCGGATCTCATCCACAATCACATTTTAATCGAGTGCAAAATCAGCTAAAAATCAGCCCTTTTGCTCTGCCGTAACAGAGCTGGCTGACAACAGACCTGCCCATCAGGTCATGTCTGCACGTGTGAGGCTAACAATACTCACCCCAATGTTGCAAACGCAGCAATATTTCAAAGTAAAAAATGGTATCAGCCAAAATTGATATTGGCAGGTCAGGCATTTTAAAGACCAGTGATCGGTCAAAAAACTGGTGCACACCTAGTACCAACAGATACATCTCTGGGTACTCTGGCACTTCTTCATTAATCTTTAAAATACAGGACCAGTAAGACAAAAAAAATATTTGTAAAATTTCTCTTAAGTTTATTGATGCTAAAACAGCAGTATTTTCTTGGAAAATACTAAACTTTTATCATGTTTTATGCACATCAAATTACAGGAGCTATTAAAGCCACAAGACAAAAGATTCCAGCAAAAACAATAAATAAATAAAAAATATCTGGCAAGAATTTTAAGTCAGCCAGGAAACAGAGCTCCTTCAGCAGAAACCGTTCTGTGAAAACAAAATTAATTTTGCAGTGCTTGATAAGGACTCAATAACAACATGACCGCTGAAACCTACAGCACATGATCTCCGTGGCCCCTCAGGAAGGTCAGATGGCTGTATTCTCCTCACAGCCCGCTGCATGTACACACACGGGTCACTTCCTACGCCATGAACTTTAAACAACCCAAGTGAACGGCAGGGTAAACAAAGTCTCCAGCACTCTCATTCATAACCATAAAGCTCAGTCTTCAGCTTATGACACAGTCCTGAGTAAACCAGGGGACTCTGCGGCACCACCCTGCGTGGGCGGGACTGTGAGGAAGTGATAAATTTACCACATATGACTCACAGGGCAGGATAGTTGAACAATAAAAACTGATCAAAGAGGCTTAAGATCCACCACTATACTTAATTCATGACTTACCAAGAGGAGGCATTACAACCCCGTAACAAAATAAAGCTGTTGCCTTTGAGTCACTGAGTGTCCAATGTAATGTCCATGACTCATAGGACACAGAAAGGAAATGCAGCCCTTTCAAGCCCCGCTCCGAAATGAAGGTACTGAGACCAAACTGACGGCTGACCTGTGGTCTGTGCTGCTGCAGTCGGAGTCTCTCCTTCTCGATCTGCTGAAGTCGCAGCTGGTTGTTTCCTCCCATCACTCCACCGTGGGTGCCGGAAGGCAGCTGTCCCGACTGTTTCCCCGGAGCGCTCTGTGTGAGCCGCTGTTGGTTCAGCGCTGCAAAAAACAACAACAAAAAAAACTTAAAAGACTGCAGTATATAAACAGCGAACATAAAAACATACAGTACAGTTGATTCAATCTCAATAAATACCATAAAATTGTTTTTTTTTTAAATCACTGCTTTTGTTGTATTTTTCCTGGAAACACTGTTTTGTTTGTACTTGGAAATTTGAGTTTCTGAGTCAGAAGTCAATAACTTATCTTCAGGTTGTGAATGTTGCAGAAGAATACTGCTTACTTCTAATTATATCACATTAAACCAATAGCACACAGAGAGATGCGCAATTTCTTTTGTGAATACGTTTCCTAAAGTGTGAATGCATAAGAAAAAAGAGAGAAACAAGTTGTTGAGAACAACTAGAAAGTCCCACAGGTTATTCCCCAATGTGTCACTAGAACTAGATCTACTCAGGTGCCAAAGTCATGTCTTGATCCGAGCTCCAAGTTCTGAGACAAAATAAATGCGGAAACAACATCTCCAGGATTCTGATCTTTGATTGTTATGTACCAGCAGCACCGTAAACAGGAGGTACACAAAAAATTATAAGGCAGATTTGTTCACATTCCGTGTGGAAATTAAAAAGTTCAAAAGAGTTTCAAACTCTCTCAGAAGTCAGTGTGCTTAGATGCTCCTCAATAATAACCATCCATTAGTCTGCGCTTAGTTGCCATAGTAACGGATACTGGCTAACCTGTATTTCCCTTGTCACTTCAGGTTTGAATATAGATATTCAGACTGAGCGGTTTGCCATCCGAGTGGCCTGCGAGGACACCTAACTGGTTTCAAACGTGTTGCTAAGGAGATGGGTAGAAATGAAAATGCAGCAGTGTTTTATGGGTGTTGCGTATACATTTTGTGCTGTAAATAATGCACTCAAAACACAGGAACGACAAATGACAGCAAAAGGTTTTCCGCCACTCGGTGTGGGGTACGACAGAAGCAACAATAGTTGAACAGTTTTCAACTTCCTGCGTCGCGTCGCTAGCCCGCTCGTCTACGTTTACAAGCTTGAAATCTCACATACGCTAATTCTGCTGGTTGCTTGGCAAGTGGAAGGCAACATTGCCCCCTGTGTTTTGAGCCCATAATTCATCTTGTATTCAAAGGGATAAATATATTGAGAAAAAGTTGTGGACAGATCTTTCCTACAGGTTAGCTCTAAACTACCCTAGTTAGCTTGCCTGCTCTGCGTCTCAGTTTCGCAAGCAAATGCCTCGTATTCAATGAGTCACCAACCAATTCAGCACTGAAGTAGACTTCTGTGATAAGACACCATTTTAGAAGCAGGCAACACCCGTTTCTCTGGTAGCAGAAAAAGGTGCCTAATTCGGTCAGCAATAATGCGTGAACACCTAACTGTGTTCAGGCTCCATGGTAGCCAACTGTGGTAGTGGCCAATGGGTCGTGGTAGTTTCCACAAGTCATTGCATTTGGTTTTCAGTAAGATATTAATTGTTTCCGTTTTAAAAATAAAAACAAAACTAAATTGAGACACCAATTGTAAGTTGGTCTCTATGACCCCACCTCTCCAGCAGACAAAACAGTTCTTCCTCTTGCCCAGCAAAGAATAGATGCACCTTAGTCAGAGGATATTCTGGTGGTGACAGAAAGAACTGGTTCTAAGGAAGCATGAGAACTAGTTTGTCACTTAAACGGGTTAGGTGAAATTAAAATAAACCACTACATGACAGATATACAACAATCAGATCTTAAACAGACCGGCAGCCGAGAAACTTCCGTTTTGTTCAACACTTGGCTACATTTTAAACGTGATGGACATGACTGACAAGCTGCGCATTTGTCAACAAGTTGAGCGTGCGGAAGAGGCGATCCAGTGCAGCCGGTTGCGTGGGACAAGAAGTCCCAGCAGAAGGTTTTCTATCGACAATCTGAAACAACCATTCCTGTAAGACCTGATCCCCTCCCACTCACTGACTAACACAGGCTTTGTATGTTGCATCAGGCATGACTTATCCTTTCATTTAGCCTTTTGTTTCCACTTGAACAAGTCGCAGATCATCCCTCAACACTGACCGTCTCCTCCTCCCGACCCGACAGGTCCTCGTCAGCTGATCTAATAAATCTGATAGTCCTCGGCGAGAGAGCGCTACATCGGCTTGTGTAAACACAAAACCGCCATTAACATAAGTTTCTTTCACACAACAAATGTAATGCATTGTGCTTTAGCAAGTGAACTACCTGTTTACAATATCAAACGTGTTTGTGATGAAAACACAGCTGTTCCCCTGGTGAAATCTTTGTTATTCTTAGCTGTGGTGGGGGTGGGCCCAATAAACATAAGGCAGCAAAGCAATGCCCCAATCTATGCATGCGAAGTAGGTCATGAGCTTTATCATTGTAGGGAGAGGGGAGTTCCAGTAATGGAACCAATGAGGAGCAGCGTTTGCTCATGGGATCCAAGTGGCAACCAAAACAAAAGCTTGATAGTGGCACAATTTTCATGCGGGGCCGCGTCTCTGTGCTCCCCTGTCCTGCCCTCCTCGGCACCTTTCTCATCACCATTCAATCACTGTCTGTTTACACTCCTGCAGGAGCTGAATGAACTGTAGCTCAGGGCTCTCCCTGGGGAGCTTCGAAGGCCCCCGCTGCCTCACATCTCGCCCCCCCAACCCCCGCCATGCTCTGTGTCCACACAGCCCCCCGCTCTCCACCCCACCCGCATGCACATAAACAAACATACAAGTCACGGAGCTGCCTCCCGACTCCCACACACACACACACCCCCACACACTATCTGCACCCTTAGGAGAGTGTGTTACTTCTCCTGCTTCTTATCTCGTGCAGATACCGAGGCCTTTGGAGGCTGGATCTTTCCGGCACCACGGCACCCTCAACTGTTCTCATGACGGCGTTCCTGTGCATGAGTCACGTCAACAGTACCACATCCGTCAAGACCCGAGCTTTGATGAGGAGATACAGTTAAGTGGTAGGCAAAAACTCTGACAATCTGGAAAACTTTTCAATTTGGATTTACAGACCCAGCGAAACAGAATACAGCGCCTCAGAAAAGTGTTTGCACCACTTTACAGTTGTTTAATTCCAAGTTTTCCCCAGCTTTGCATGTTTTGAGACCAATTTGTGTCATCTTTACACAATATCTCAAGCTTCTGGGGAGCTTTGGTGAGCGGAAACCTACATATACTGCCACAGATTCTCAATTAGATTAAAATTATTTTAGACATTTTCTATTTAGCATTTTGATATTGATCCAATATGTAAAACTAAGCCGATGTTGAAAAAAGATTAACATTTCCATTTTGTTGCAGTTTGTGTTTTAGGAAAGGAAGTTGACGGGGCAGACTATGAGGTATTTGTTTAGGTATGTAATAGTGATGCAGTGAAGGATTGTGGGACGTATAACTGAAGGAGAGAAGCAAGGCCATTTTTTCATGCTTTTAAAGAGGTATGCCAATAGATATAATACATGCAATATTGGTAAATATTGGTTATTGCCCATAACAGTGATGAGAATAACATCGGATATTGGCCAAAATTTTCAGATCGGTGCGTCCCTAAATATTGCTTTTAAATTTCTCTACAGCAACCTCCCTGACTTGTTATTCATGTTCCTGTTTGTCCACCATTTTTCTCCAACAAACCTCTGAGGACTTTTATCCAACAACTATATTTATTACAAGATTTCTAATTAGGTTGCCTCTAGTTGGGTGAACTGGATCTTATTAAGGATATAAGAGTACAGGTGTCTGAATGTGAAGCTGGAAAACCATGTATTGTTGAACTTCCACTTCACAGTCATGCTTTGCTGCACAGTATTATGGTTTGTTTGTGGGAAACGTGAAACAATTCATGGAGTATGAATACTTTTCAAAGGCAGTGTATAGTCTACCGCTGACCTGCAAAGATTCAGTAGCTGTGTGTGTGTGTGTTTAGTTTTTTCACCATAATACCAGGGTTGCATAATCAGCCTAATCAGGGCAAATCTGTTGTTTTTTTAACCAAGCAGTGTGACTAAGCTCAGATTTGAATTTAAATGGAATTTTCCTTCAGGGTTCCTCAGTCAAGGATTCCCCCACAGACAAAACATTAAGTAGAAAGTATTCACAAACGCCGATGACATAAAGTTAGGTGGAAAGTTCAAAACTCTGTGATGGCTCAGAACAAGCAGCACGGCAGAACTTTCAGGACGTGACCGTATGTGTGGTTTAAATCAGCATCGCATACAGGTAGTGATTGCAGGTGAGCCGCGCCGATAAGAGACTAGTTAATGCAGTCTGCCTTTTGTCTTCTTCACGCACTCCTGCAGCACAAAGATCCAGCAACTCGAGGCCTTATCAGCTGATCGCTCTGGCAGCCAAACGCAGCACAGGATCACCTGGGGCAGGTAAAGCTGAGGGTGTGCCAGCTGTGGGAAGTTCTCAGCATGACCAGGGCACAGAACCTTTGAAGGTTGGGTAAATATTTGCCTTCTGCCAACTTAACAAGTTTAAGAGAAGGCCACTTGTGTTTCTCGTGCCGAGATAAGCTGGTGGAGAGAGAGTCTGGCTGTGATTGAAACACACCTTTTTTGTGTACTACACAGAGGTAAAAGCATTCACATCCTCAAGCCTTTTCAGATTGTGTGTGCTTTAGTGCAGTTGTAGTTTTGTGGGATACACCAACACAAACTGCTGTAGAATTGTTTACTAGAAGTTATGTCAGAGAGACAGCAATCATGTGAAAGATCTGGTCAAGTAAGCTCTACTACTACTAAAATTAACACAGCATATTAAACCATCCTTACATTAAAACATGGTGAAGGCAGCATAATGCTACGGGAAAGTGTGTTGTCATAAACTTCTAGCAAAGTTCAAGGTGGGCAATTGTTCAAATGATGTATCAGGGAAGTAGGGTAGAATATTTGATAATTAAAGGGAGAAAAAAAAGTCCACTTTCTGTGTTTTTATTGTGTTCTATTTACATCAGAGTATTTTATAGTAGCAAAGCTATCAAAGTGACAACTTTTCTGATTATGTAAGCAGAAAACTTCACTTTTTATCTATGACAGCTTTAAAAATCAAGCTTCCACTAAAGAGAATCTATGCTTTTTTTTGCTTCAGCATTGGAAGCATAAAAGAAATAAAATGCCCACGTCACCCAGCCCCTTTTAAATCCAGCCACTGTACACTTAATACTTGTATTTGCTGCTTGTCACCTCTTTGGGACCTTGAAGAGGAGGCATACTTATCCCATCGGCCTTTTCCCTTTGCTCCTTCCCCCTCCTTTGCCTCGCCTCTTCCAGTCTCCCCCACCCCTGTGAAAAGGTCTGGAACAGATTAAGAGTTGGACCGCAGAATAAAGAGGCCTGGCAGAGTTTCAAGTCTGTCTGGGGCTTGAGCAAAATGGGGCCGTGCCTGCGCTGGGCCTCACACGGGGGAAAGCCAGCCGGCAACAATCCTCAGTTAAAGGCGCTCGGCCGCTTTTCTTCCCAAAGCTCAAATTAGCCTCCATTATCACAGGACCTAGCTTATAACTGGAAAACCTACAAAACCAGAGGAATTAATTTTTATGCAAAAATATAAAATAGACACTGAGAAGTATGGCTGCTAGAAATAATCCGGTTTTCCTTCTAGGGGAAAACAAAATGCCTAGAAAAACAACTAACAAGGAGGTATAAATTGAAAAAAAAAAAAACTTTTTAGTAGCCAAAACTTTGACACAATGCAGAAAAAATGTTTGTGGCACCTCATGAGTTAACAGTCATCCTAACTCTCCCCCAGCTTTCAGGGGCCCAGCCGTCTTGTGTGTTCAAGACTTCAAAATCTTCAAAGAGCTCTGCCGATCGTAGCCGCCATCTCCCTCCCCAGCTGCCCTGCTCCCCTTACAACTCTGTTTTGAACTTTCCAGTCCGCCCTCTGTGCACGGCACGACCGCTTACATAAAACCAGAGCTTCGAGCGCCCGGCCTCAACTGAAAAAAAAATAAATAAATCTAACACTAAAATGAAAGAGGATAACACACCGCACGCCGACTCACACATGTTGCCTTTATGAACCTGAGGGCGAGCTTCCCTGGGGAAACACGGCTGCAGTGAAAGGATGGCACCTGAAGCAGAAATGAGTCAGAGGGACACATGCAGGAGCCTTGATCTCTGGAAGCCTTCCCAACACACTGGGGGATTAGCTCATTCCCATGGCTGCAGAGACGTTTCAGCACATGTACCTGGGACCTGTCACTAATTCACTGACGCTGGCACCCACACACACAGAAAGCCAACTGTCAAACTTCAGCTCGGCCTGTAGGATTAATGGCCAACTCAGCTGTTGGGCCAACACTAAAATGGCCGACAAAAGTTTAGGTGGGAATTTTGAGGCAGGGATTTGGAGAAATCTGGTTTGAACCAACAACAGTTGATTAAAAGCCCCCTAACAATGGAGGTTGATCAAATGAACTGTGACTCAATCACTTCTTATTATGAAGCATGTTTTCAAAATTAGATATGATGCAATTCCCCCAAAATCTGTCCTGAAATAAACTGAAGCTGAACTGAGATCTTGTAGTTTTACTCTACAACTTGTATCCCTGATTTAGTACTAAGTTACCTAACTATTGCATATCAATTTCTTTTTCTTGGAAATTAAATGTTTTGATTAATACTCAAACTAAATAATTATTGAAATGTTTCAATCATACATATATTTAAACATAAAATGTATTTTTTTCCTGCCCATTTTCTGGCTTTAGGAAACTCACCATAGCGTGGCTCAAGTCGAGGGTCCAGCCAGGATGTGGTCTTGTTCTTGTGGTTAATGTAGTAAATTTCTCCCTCTTGCGTTATGGCTTGTTCCCAACCTTCAGGAAGTGATCCTGGGGGATTACAAACCAAAACACTGTCAAGTGTTTTGCATATATTGCTGTTAAGTGACTGTGTATTGTAGCGACCTAAACATTTATAAACTTAAGCAAAGATGAGCTTCAAATGAATTTTTAAGTAGCTCTAGAATATGCGCCACACAACTAAAAAGTTCCCAACATTTGAAGGTTTTATCGTTTGCCAATAACTAAACAGGCTGAAATTAATCCACAGGACAAAAAGAAGCAACTTTACTTTCAAGAACTCTAATCTGAGAGTCAGAGCTTCAAAACAACACAGAGGACGTGTAACGTTCTGTCTGAGTCTTCCCTCACCTGGGGCAAATTCCAGCTGCATGGTCAGAACTGGGAGCAGAGACAAGCAAGAACTAGACCAGACCCGTATTCTACACTGTGCTGTGCAAACGGAGCTGTCCGTGTATCCATTACAACCATTTTGAGTTTGAAACAAAAAAGTGGAAAACATTAAAAAAATTTAAAAAAATTAAAAATAGCATGATTTAGTACACACCATTGGCTGGGTTCATAAGGTTCTGCGGCTGGATTGGAACAGAACTGGGGGGAGGCGGCTGATTCATCTGGATTAGGGACTTGCGAGGATCCTGCCAGGTGGTAGATTTCTCATTGTGGCTGCAAGAGGAAAAAAACAAAATAAATTAATTTCATTCTAAAGACTAGTCTACCACAACAAAAAATGAAAAAATAAAATATGTTGGGACTAATTTCAGCCTTGTTTTTAGTCTATTCTACTCTTAATTATTAAATCCATTACTAAATTAGCTGATGATTATTTCAATAATTGATTCATCACGATTAATCGCTGCAATCCTAAAATTTATTGTTTCACAAATAAAGTTATTAATCATCAGCAGACCTATGCTAAGAATTGTTGCAGTAACAAAGACTCTCAGCTTGGAGGATCTTACAGAGTGGCCCTAGATTGGAGCCTTGATGAACCCCACATGCTGACAATGTAGTCCTGATCCGTTAAGTACGACTAGATCCAACTTATTATGAACTCAAATTATCTTGGTGTAAAAATGTTCACATCCCCTAAGTAAATGTGGCAAAAAATAAAATAATAATAAAAATGACAACATAAGATAAGCAGAAAATGTCTTGAAAGCTTCCAAGAGGCTGTAATTGGTTTCGAAATAGCTATTGTAACGTCAGACAATGTTGCTTCATCTATTTTCTGACCATCTTTGCCGGGACGGGACAGGACAGGGGCGGGTGGAGTAGGGTGCGCATTGTGTGCCACTCTGTGAAGGCATTGATAATTAGTGCTTTGTTGGCACTTGTTGCTTGATTAAGATGGAAAGCTAATACAGGAAGCCCTCCTCTCCCAGGCAGGACCCTCTCTATTGAGGGAGGGTCAGTCCCAGGGCTCAACGCAGGGGGTCCCTTTTTCCTGGAAGCGGCTCGGACACCGCGGAGTGTCGGGGGCTTTAACAATCTGGCGCCACATTTACAAAGCTTTCACCTGCTTGACAAAGGCGCAGACTGAGCTACGACCTAAAACCTAACTATTCACTTGTTTTGTTTTTGAAGCATCCTATTTAGAGGACCCCACCACCAGCACCACCCCCTCCACCCTCCTCCCTCATTTGAAACAAAAAAGGCACCAAACTCCAGTAGCTTGTTTGTCCAGTTCAACAATATTGCTTTATTGATGTACTAGTGAATGAATAATCTTAGCAGGCCAGACGAAAACAAGATTACACCTGTGATGCCAATTAATACTACTATAAAACTTCAATAACATAGCACAATATGGACGTATTTGGCTGCCTGGAGTTCATTTGATCCCAAAATGCCATTAAGAGCAGATTCTGGAACAGCTGGGCGCAGTGAGATTCAGAAAGTTTCTCTTGGTCAATCCAGTAATCCTAGCCTGCCTGGCCACTCTCTATCCCAGACCAGAGCGCGAGTGGGCCTGACTCAGCAACTCCTCCCCCTGACACAATGAAACCCATTTTGAAGCCCCCCTCTTGTTTATGCTTTATTGATCAAAGGAGCTGCCAAATCCCTTACTAACCCTTCCCCCAACCCTCTTTCTCTCTCACACACACACACACAATCACAAACTACACACAGTGAGCTGCAGCTACTCCAATTGAAGGTGGCCCTTAAGAAAGTCAGGTCACATGGAAAAGAGTTGAAACAACAAGAGAAGGAAAAATAGGTTTCCAATTTCACATAGATTAAACATTGTTACATGTGCAATCCCTAGAAAACAAATCCCACTTATACAAAAGTCACCTTTCTGTCTTAATAAAGATTTGTCACAACCTTTTTGTCTCTAGAGAGAGTCAAAATAACTGAGCAGCAGATAACATATTTCTGAAAAAGACAATCCTAGCAATGCGATTGATGATGAAGTCATATTTTCTGGTGGAAAAAACTAGAAATAAAGTGTTTACTCTATAAGCACTGCATTTCAATTTCAGTCATTTTAAAAAAATCCTGCCAATGGTGAAAAAAAGAAGCTGAAAATTTACAAGCATTTTCAAAAACATTTACCTGAAATACTTAATTTAAATACATATGACTTACAGTTATTGTTCTCTAAATTGTCTCTACTTGTTCACTTATTTGTTTTTTGAAAGTTGCTTTGATAATCTGCATGTAAAAAATGTTGACCATGTGAATCTCATTTCGTTCTAATCTACCATGCTGTTGGTTGTCTTGTGAATTGATGAGAATTGCAAATTAGGAGAAAATTGCAGAAAAGTGTATAAAAGGCTTTTCTGCACGGAATCTATTTGAAATTTCACAGTCCTTGTTTTTGTAGTTTTGCCACAGTTACAGTGTTTATCCTGCCTTTCCTCCATTTAAAGGCGAATTACAGAAAGGGCGAAGAACAGAGTCCATGGGAGCAGACTAGTGACCAAGCAGTGGGATATTGGAGGAAGGGCTTATTGTAAATAAGAGGTCTTAACATTTTGGCAAACAAACGCAAAAACAAAAAGGAAGAAAAGGAAATGTACAACCTTTCCAAAACATGACATTTTTTTTCCAAACTTATGCAAAGATCTTAGAGCAAATATTTAAAATAAAAATACTTTCCTAGATACTACATTTTGTCTGGATACCAACTTTTTGTATCTCAATCTGTGGAAACAGTTATAAACAAAGCCCTCAGTTCAAAATGAGGGCAGTGATAATCTAAAGTCTGATGAAATCCAGACGTTATTAGCGCTTCCAACTCAATACTGCACTGTATTCAAAGAGCCTAGATGTGGGAACTGAGAAAACGGGTTAATTAGTTACTAGGAATCAGTAATTCATCACCAGCTTTTAAAACTAAAAGATAACCCATTCAATCATAGCTGCCCGGAACCGTTCCGTATATGGCCAGCTATACAGCACGTCCTGTGGGTGAAACATAAAACAAAACAATGTCATGGCAACTGTTGGGGCGGCTGGAGGCCACCAGTTGCCGTCAGGAATTGCTGATGAACATTGAGGGCAACAGTCACAACTGCTCCCTGTTGCCTTCACATGTCTCTGACAGCATCAGAAGCTTTCCAAGACTGCCACTGCGCCTTTCCTAAAAATCTAACTGGCAGTGGATATAAAGGATAATACTTTTGAAAGTAAATGGAATTTTTTTTTTCTTAAAAAGATATGAAAAACAATTTTGTGGCTGATTTCAAAAAGGTTTTTGTCAAGTTATAACCTGCTGATGATTTTAGTCTTTAGGAACTGTAATACAAGAGGACACAAACACAGCGTTCTAAATATTTTTTTTCTAACTTTCCTCCCGTAAAATGTCATTTATTATTATTTATATTAGGAGAGGAGGCAACATCATGCCATGTGTGTAAGAGAAGAATCACTGTAAAAATTGGTTTGTTTTTACAATAAACAAGGAGAATATTAACAAAGTTGACTTTTTACCTGCTGATGTCTTGCCCTTTCTCACTGTTCTGCAGCCTATATGAACAGAAAACTTGTCGCAATGTAACTTATGTTGAAAACAACAGTATTTTCTGCTCAGAAACAACTTCCACATCACATAGCTTTGCTGATAAAACACAAAGGTTGTTTGGAAAACTGTATTCACTGATCGGTCAAAGGTCAAATTCTTTAATAATTTGAGTCATTTATCAATGCCTTGGTGGATCTCTATTAAGATGCCAAAGCTTTTTTTTTTAATTTTATTTCCTTTTTTTAAAAAATCAGTTGTAAACGTTGTCCTTGAAACTGACAATTCAAAACATTAAATAGGAATTAATAAATCGGGCTTTTTCATAAAAGACTACAGAAAGAGCCTATTTCCTCTTTCATAAAACACTTCTGGTCTATGGCTGAGGCTGAGGCTGCATACAAACATAATCACAAATCAAGCCAACAGGAGGTCATGAAGATTTGAGCTTCCATAAATGAAGCAAATATGAAAATGCTTAAGTGGTTAAGAGCTCTAATGCTCTCAACCATTAGAGCATTGAAACTACCTCGCTTGGTGGCTTACAGGCAGAGCAAAAGTAGGTTGACTTCAAGCTTGCTGGTGGATACTCAGTCCTTTACAAAATAAAACCCCAGTAGACTTGAAGCATTTTTTTCAAATTAGAAAAGCTTGGCTCTGGCTAGTAAATGCTTCAGTTTCTGTTTCTACTGAGAGAAGATTCTTCCTGTACACACGGTATCTACAACAAGTTTTGCTTTCCCCTAGTCTGTCAAAAAGTTTCATTTTTAATATTTCTTTTTTTAAATTCCTACAGCTTACAATATTTGATACGAAAAAAAGTTGGATTCTTGATCCAATCTATCCTTTAAATTGTGTTAGTAAATTGTGTTAGTTTGCCATCATTGTAGACGTGTTATATATGGTTTTCTGTTCTAGTCAGCCTAACCTCGACTTTCCTAAAATACTTAGGATGTAATTTTCTAATTTTTTTCTCCACTCATAAAGGATTTGGTCCCAACTTAAATTGTTGCACATTTTGTGTTAAAAGTTCTGGTGAAAGTACTGGAGCATGGGAAACACCACCATTTCAAATTAAATTTAAAGGTCTTGGTCACACCCAGCTTTAATGCTAGTGGTGTGGAGAAAATAAATCAGCTACAGGGTTTAAAGCAGTTTGAAACCAGATTGAATGTTTGCTCCACTGATGGCTCGAAACGTTAAGAAGGCAGATGTTTACATCGATGTTTCTCTGGTGCAGAACAGGGGAGTGAGGATGTAGGAGTGCAGCAATGATGAAACACTCCCACAGCTGAGTTGTCAAAATGTTAAAAATGGACTCCTCAGGCCACAGGGGCTCCACCCTGGGAGTGCAGGCTTGGAAGGTGGTTGAGGCGGATGAGTGCAGAGTTCAATGAGGGAGGCCAGATGTGATCAGTTCTGGGAGATGAGGACGGCCACCTCCTCTCTGGTTGACTGGGGATGCCTGGCTGCCTCTCTATCAGCAGGACATCATCAAGGGAGATTATTTAGGTGACCTCTGTGACCCCGCTGTGGCTTTAAGTTTCTCTTTGAAGGACGGCTTGTTTCATTAAACGTAGTAATGAGGAAACTAATCAACAAAGTACCAGGACTGAGTTATCTATTGTTCAGGAGTTCAAAAGATGGGAAAACACAAAACGTCTTGTTTTAAGGTTATACTTATTAATAAAATGTGCTATCATGAAAGACATGAGGCAAAGAACATTTTCATTTAAAAAAAAAAAAAGATAAATACAACAATTTAAATGTTCTAGTCCTGTTGCACATATGCGAGGGTGAGGATTTCTAGGAATGGTAAGCCCAATCTTGGAGAATCCACTTCTCAGATACTGCATCTCTGTGGAGATGCCCTCGGCGACAGTGGAGGCATTGATGTCTGAAACAGAGGTGTTACATCAAGACTTTGGTAAACACTAGCCTGACTTTCTCACAGTCCCGTTTGTGTACCGAGCTGACAGGCCTCAGTTGAACAGGAAGGTTCTTGTCTGTGTGTGGTCAATAAACCAAAAGTTTGTCAAACACAAATTTGCCCCAAATGAGGGCTTCACACAGGCTTTCAGGCCAGTCTTCCCACCGCCATTTGTGACCGACCACTTGGCCTTTGCTTCAAAAACAGTTAAATGTGGAATCCAACTTGTGGATTGGGTACAGTTATAGTTGCCACAAGACGCTCTCTAAAATCTGTTTCAGATTATCCACAGTCAAAAAGAAACAAAAAAAAACAAAACAGAACAAAACAAAAAAAATCAAAAACACTTTAGATACCTTGAACAAGGAAGAAATGGAAATTTCTATGAAACTCAACTCCATACTATTTGTGAAAAATTGTACCATTTTATAGGCCATATCTTTAATATCTAAAACATTCTGAGGAAAATGCAGCTTCAGAAGTTGAAATACCTGGACACAATGCTACTTGATATGCACTTTTAATGCATTTGCAAAGCCTCCAATTTATTTGCAGAATTAATTTTCCTTGCAAAGGATTGGCTGTAACTCCAAGAGCAACAGACAGGATGACTGTAGATGTTAGCTACTGTGCTAGTCCTATGTAGGGCTGCATCTATAAAACAGGCTGGCTGAGAAATCAGCTCTGATTTCCTTAACATTGGGAGATCGGCCGATCCTTGTTCATGAAACTGAGGTCATGAACCTTCGCAAAGGTCTGAAAATCAGCTACTGTCCCCTTTATGCTTTATCATTTTGATCATTTTCACCTAGGAAATAACTCCCAATATTCTTTTCATTTATAACATCTCTGTGTAAGTTTACAAGTAGAAGTTCACTAAGTAATTAGCCGCTTTTTAGCTTCATTGAAACCTAAATAAAAATTTTTCTCCCAAAGGTAAACTATTTCTCAACCAAGGTGCGAAAAACTCCATAAAAATAAATTTAAAAAAAAAACTGTGGTTTTTTAATTTTTTTGATCAGTATTTGTCACTATTTAAACAAATTGAAAAGACAATAAGTTCCCCCCTGATTGTGGGAAACCAGGCCCATAAAAAACATTTAGAAATCCAAGTGTGAAAAGACAAAAGTGTCCATCAACACAGAGCTCTACCTGCCCCTGAGGGCACACAATAGCCTCTCCCTCAAAGCTTTCCTCTGCTTAGGGCTGACTTCCCACGGACTGAAAGACCCTTTCAAAGCTGCATTTAATAAGCCCCGGAAACAGTGATTACCCCACTAAGTTCACCGGTGTGTCTAAATTAGAAACCTTCATTAGTTTATGACCCGGCCCTGGAGAGTGGGGATCCCCAGTCCCACTACCCCCACCTTGCTGTTCCAGCACCGAGCAAGGTGACCCAACCTCAGTGCCCCCGCAGCCACAAATCAAAGGCCGGAGTAAACTGCTGGAAGAAAGGTCAACAGACTTTGTTGACAGTCTTCCAGTCTTTGTTTTTATTTAACAGATGAGACAAAGAAAATGTTTTAGTAGAATAACTCATCCCTAAATTCTTTTTTTCCTTGAAGACTGTGGCTACCTATTCCTGGCAATGATGTGATTTTGACTATTTTTCTTGATGAAGTTTTTCCAATCAGCTGACGAATTTTGTTTCACTGAGAAACATTTCAATGGTCTGATTATGCTAATGCTACTCTAAAAGGAAAAGGCTGGCCGATTGGAAGCGTTCAGGTGTAGAGAACATGGTGAAACATCTTACAGCTGCTGCTCTTCCTCCGCCATCTTTAAGCTGCATGTCAGCCATTTGTCTATTTCGGGAAGGCTCACATGAGTCTCAACAGGCCTGTGGTCTGAATAAAGATCACTGTTACACTGCTGGGACAAAGAGAGGGCCAGAGTTTCTCCTGGACTGTCTTCTAGTCATCGCCACATGGCTGCCATTTAACTCCACGGACACAAAGGAGGCATCATAGCGGAGCCACGGCTCCATTCACCCCAAAACTGAGGCGGACTTTTAAAGGGAAGAGGGACGGAGAAATCTCCTGGGATGTGGAAACTCTCGGAAGGAAATCAGTACCCGCAGTGTACCAATAAACAGCCGAGAAAGAAAGAGACACCGCGTCTTAAAAAAAAAAAAGAACAACTTTCACCCGGAGTTGATTTATCTCGTTGGACAACAGCAGTCAGAGGAGTGAAATGTGAGCCCGCTGCTCAGCTCTCCTAGATGCTCCAACTCCCCACACCCCACCAGTTCATCCATCCGCTTGGCCCACCCACACAAACACTCCTGATTCACTCCCTGTGCAACGCGTCTTAGTCAGGCACAGGCTGTTTATAAATAGGAGAGTGTCTTTTCCAGCAGCTCCGCCGAGGCCAGGCCACCTTTACTTCAGATCGAGTATCTGCTCTTTGATGTGTGCCGTTTGGAGGACGTCTCCTGGCGTTTTCTCAGCTCAAACACAAATCTTCAGTGGAACAATCACTGCGGTTGCATAACACGCCAGCTGAAACAAGAGATCTTAACTGGGCTTTCTGAAGTCCAGCAGTTTAGAAAACTTTCCGTGCAGTTAGAATAGTCAGGACGTCTTTTCTGACGAGGGTAAATTCTTTTTTATTAAAACGTGAGTCTAAATTTTCAGAGTTTTCTAATGTTCTGTCAATGCATGGTAAAATGGTGTATGAATTCTTTGGTTTTGTTTAATTGTTTTTCTCACTGTCCGACACGTCATGTCACACTATTGCCCGTACGGTCATTTGATATAGTCTTCTGCTCTTACGCAGTTTCTATGCACCATCTTAGAGAAGCCCAGAGAAATAAATCGTCTGTAATAATAAGATGATTTTTAGCATGTCTGTCATTCAACAATGTTGGCAGCCTTTGCTAATAGTTAAGGTAAAGCGCTTCATGGAGACTGACGTTTTGCGATGAGAGTTGTGTAAACATCACTAATTATTAATATAAAATGCTAAAAACAGTTTATAATCATTGCAAGACAAAGACAAAATGACTAGAGCTAATATTTTAATCAATCACTGCTTAGGGAAATATAATATTCAGAATGCTGTTCTTATTGCTGACTATATTAGCATACTTAAATCAGAATCAGAAAAGAAGAAATATTGAAAGGTCTAAACTTTACAATAAAACTCAACTGAAAATCAGCCACAAAATTCAGATGAGTACATCTCTGCCAAAGATTCAATTTGTACTCACTTTAAATATTTTATATCTGCTTTTGAGAGATGATGATTTAGGGTAATGATCTTTCATAACAGTCTGCTGTAAGAAAATTGGGTTATGTAATGGCAATAATTCATGTCTAACATCTGGAGGTGCCTCAGTTATTACGGTGTGTTTAAAGGGTTCTAACCCATCATATATTGGTATATTCCATGTATGCTGAGTGTCTCAAATAAAGACAGGAAATGTGGCAAGTTACAAAATCTTCAAAATGACTTCAATATGTTGAGACAGAATGCCACTGCGTGTGTGAAACAGAGGGAATGAATTGGGGAAGGAGTGAACTGATAATTTATCAGATTTTATTAAAGCAACAGATTTAACCATGCGTCACCAGTCACTTAGTTGAAAACTGGGAGACCTCTAGTATTATTTTGGTGTCGAAATATGATGCATCACCAATACTGTGACCTTTTATTTATTGTACAATGTGCATCACAATACATTTAAATCCTGCCTTAATAAGTGTATTCATTTTCAGCTCTACAGTCCAGTGGCAAATACTGACTCACAGGATTTGCTCTCTGACCCTCCTTAAAACATCACAGTAAAAACAAAACAAAAAAACAATACAGTTTAGGACTATCCTTCCACATAATTCAACAGCAGAGCTGACTGTTAACCATCCTGTTCCAAAACAAAGGTGAAGGTGCAGTCAGGCTGTCCAATGAAAAAGAAAGAAAAAAAAAAAAAGAACAGTACCCTGGACATGTATTGTGCAAAAAAATAAAAAAGTTTTGTTGACCGATATCACAATGTATGATTTCACAACACTGTTTGCTGAACAATGTTCTGAATCAACTGTGGGCATCACAGTAAAGTAATCCAACTGGTCCAATGCTTTATATGAATGCCATAACTGCACAGGACAGTCTACCATCTAGAGATGGTATGCAAATATCCACAAGCCTTACACATTTTCTCAAATATTTTTTTTTCTGGTTTTTATGAAAAAGATGGGAAATTGCTCAAGCTAAGTCTGTTTGAATGGAGAACATTTGTGAACATCAATTTTCAAGTCTTTCTACAATTTGGCAATCTCCATATTTAGAGTTGTTGTCTAGCACCCTCTGCATTATAGCTCCAATCATATTCAGCTCTGACCAGTTTTCCTGTACCAGTGCAGATTCCTACAGCATGATTCTGTCACCACCATATTTCACAGTTTTGAATTGTGCACTAAGGATGACATTGTGTAATTTTCCACCACATATGCCATTTTGGTGGTAGGCCAAAAAGTTGAGTGTTGATCTCACCAGGCCAGAGCAACCACTTCCAATGACAGTGACTCTCTTTCACCACATTTGAAAAGAGAAGACCAATACTCAAGGCATATATGAATGATTAGGTCAACTTAGTGAATTATCTACACTTGTGTACTACTACTACTACTACTACTACTACTACACTACTGCTGGTGCACCAAAACTTTATGCAGCAAAAATATACACGGTACATTTCTGTAAAGCATGTGCAAAGCCTAATTATTGAATCAAATATTGGTAAACTGCATATATTATGTGTTTAAGGGCGATGCCTCCTTTCAGCAACTCTTGCTTTGTTCTTTTTCCTCTTTTTGTGATTTTACAGTTTCAGAAGAACGGCATTAAAAAAAATACCAGATGTTCGCCAGATGTATGACCTTAAAACATCTGGGAATGAACGATTTTTCCTGATCTGACTAAATTTGAAGCCATCGTGTTTTTCTTTTTTTTTTCCCCACCAGACTCCTGTGTTGCTGGATAACATTTCTAAGAACCTGTAACATTTTGCCTTTAAAAGGGGCAGAAATGATATCTACTGAGCTCAAATCATCTCTAAACATAAGCTCCAGCGCTTACACAAAGGTCTGGAACATTTCACAAAGGCTGGTTTATATTAACATAAATTGTTGACGTTACATCATTTCTTTATGAATAATTCAAATGATCTGTACACAGCAAATCATTCAAACAACTTATAAATATGGAGAGTGCTAAAGAGAGAGAGAAAAAAACGTCCCACTCCGTTTCTACATTTCAGCTTTGTGACAAAATAAAATGTTCTTGCAAACTTGCTAGCTACCTACCAGTTTACTTTGCATGTGGAGAAGATCCGCGGGTTAGGAGACGAGCATAGCAGGACTGTCTGTACTTTTGCTGTCTGGGGCAACTACAGTGGTCCATTGTTTCTGCTGAAACCTGAGACCAAGAAAAGGAACTCCACATACAGCAGAGGTCCCTGAAGGCTTCTCTCGTATGCAGACGCCACCAAATTTAATAACCTACAATCTAACTTTTGCAATTGTCTCTGTTTGAGCACACTGGCCACTATTGTGCCCTGTAGATAATTTGAATGTTATTGTCAGCACGATGCATGGAGGAAAACTGCAGTATGAGGAGGAGACTTTTACTGAGAGGTAAAAATGTTTAGCACTGTAACAAATTTGAGGAATTTAAAAGCCCGGATGTCATGACAAGTTTCTAACATTAAAAAGCTCCTGAGGTATTATGTTGGGCCTCAACTTTGTGTTTGTTTTTCAAGAAAAACAAAATAATCAAATTTTCTTCTAAACATTAAAAAAATACAGAAGCTAGCTAACTAACTGTTAGCTGCTACAGATAGAAAAGTTAGCATCAGCTTCAGAGCTTGTCATTGAGCTAACCTACAGGGCTTTTTTTATCCCATTGAATGAACCAGAACTATATGATCATCTTTAGTTCAAAATCTATAATACTTCAGAGTGATAAAATCTTAACCAAAAAATAAAGAAAAATATTTTAAAAATGAACAGTTCAAGATTTAGGAAATCTTCATCAGTGAAAACAAATGGTGGGACTTGAGCGGTTTTGTGCTCCATCTCCGTTTGCGGATGTGGCTTGCGCACCAGTAATACAGTTGTACCAGAAATGTGAATACAAAGGTTCCGGTTCATTACTACAAAGCAGAAATGCGATTAATTGCGCTAAAATTTTCACCGTTATGTAATAATGTAATAATTGTAACAATTGATCAAAATTTGTGCATTAAAGACCCAGCCTTAATGACAACAAAAAAGAGAATGTTCAATGCTTTTTATTTTTGTAATTAGAACCACTCACAAATTAGACAAACCATAATATGTAAATGAGTGAAACCTGCTCTGAAATATTCTACAAACAAACAAAAACTACTAAGAACTTATCTTTTCTTGTGAATCAAATATTGTGTACCTCACCTGAGCTGGATGTAATATAAAACCTAGCAACAAGGCATAACTTCATCAAATTATTGCCAACAATTATGTTAGGATGTCCTGATCTGACCACTGCATTATTTAAATGACTGCTTGTGCCAAACCTCTATCCGGACAACAAGCTATGTTTTGTACAGCAAATTCTACACAATTACAAAATATTTGTTGCAAAAGTACATTGAAATCCATGTATACCATTTTGTTCATCTAACAATTTTTTTTTTTTTTTAATATGTGCTATTCACCCTTTACAATAAAGTCTCCAGTTAAATAAAGAATACATTGGCTATCACTGCTCTTTGTGCTTTGGTAATAAGAAACAGCTTTTGGGCCCAATGCAGAAGCAGCTGAAACTCTAATCATTAGATTTTATGACACTCAAACCAAAGCAATTTTTTTTTCTTTATTGGCCAAACCAGAGTCTGCAGGTCAGGTTTTTCAAAGGTTGGTGATCAGCCAGAAAATTGCAATCGTTGCACGTTAGTGCCATCATTAGTCTAGAGTATAAGAAAACGGCTTTAAATTAAATAAATTGTTAACAGGACCATATGGAGTTTATGACTACAGCTGAAGGTTGTGTCACATGAAATATATATTTAGAAACAAATGATACATTTATGTACATTTTGCATAATATGCTGGTGAAGCATTATGGTATAGAAACCCCGGCTAAGATAAAACATTTGTCAGTGGCAAAAAAAAAGGGGAAAACTGAACCTCCCTTTCTAAAATTTACTCTGGTCTTATTCCACTTTAAAACTATATAGTTTTCAATAAGAATGTCCAAGTCAAGCTACAAAATTGTCAATTTCTTCTCTGAAGTTGCCAACGTCCTAAGTTTTCCTTTTGTGTCTTTGAAGACTGCATAAAAAAAATAGAAGAAAAAAAAAAAAAACAGAAAAGAAACTAGCTGCAAGCACACTTACTTAAGAAAATATCTCTGTCCTGTGGAAGTCTTGGCCATCTCCCACCCTGTTGGCAGGGGCACGTCGTCGGGAATCTCATAAGAAGGCTGACGGAGATGCTGAGGAGAGGCGCCCGCGGAGGCCATTCCAGAGAGGGAGCCACCAGAAACGGCTCCCAGCTGCAGGGAGGCCGGGGAAGAGTGTGCTCGGACGTGGTGGGGGGTGAGCACCCCGCCACTTCCAGCATCGGTGCTGGCCTGCGGAGAGGTAAAGAAAGTCGACAACTATTCAACAAGTCTGTCTTTTAGCTTAAAATTTGTTTCAGAACGTTTTGTTTACATGTACTCAACACTATAAAACAAGATTTTAGAAGGCATTAAATATGAGGAAGGTTATTACGTGGGAATGCAATGTTCAATAATGGTTGACTTCTAACATTTACAACCTTGGTTTGATTTTCTTACCAAAACGTTTTTGATTGGAATGTAGCTGAAGATGTTGGTTGAATCATTCGTTGAATTACATGTCAAATAATAACAGAAATTATACAGTCTTAATAAAATTTAGTGTCAATAGACTTTTGGCTGAAAAATGATCTATTGGAGCTATAACCCCTCACATCAACGTGCCACCATCTTCAAACAGATTTTATTAAACCATTTTGGTCAAAATGTATGCTCCAACTAGTTTAGCAACAGCAGCAACTTGCTAGCAAGTGGAGCATGTGAAGCCAGAGGCAGTTGTTGCTAATGAATGGCACACCTTAGCTTTGGTTGTCAGTGCAAAGATTTACAGGCCACCTTGTTAGAATAGATTGTATTCCTTAATCACAAACCAGTTCTTAAGTGTTGTTTCTTTTTAACTTAGAAGGACAAACCAGATAAGCAAACTCATATTCATAATTAGTTACTAGTAAATGTAAGAGTCCAGTGATTATCTTAAAATATCACTGAACTGAAGTGTTTCAAAAGTTAAGGATGTGTTACCTGCTGAATGTAGTATTTCTACTCAAATATTTTCTAGTTAATATTTGCCATCTTATAAGTGAAACAATAAAGTGCTATGAACATTTTTGCTTCTTTCTCAGTATGATATAAACAAAGAGAAACATCTATTTTTATACATGCGGACAAGCATCCAAGATTCTACAATTCTCAAAATTGTGCAGAGGGTTCCACTGGTGTAGTCCTCAGAGACAACACTGACATCAATATCCATCCATGCTCAATGATTATCTGTGCAAGGTTGTGGTTGAAGACTGAGGACTTTATGCGCAAGTTTTTCCCCCTTAAAATGAAACATAAAACTGGCAA
This sequence comes from Brachyrhaphis roseni, assembly GCA_903066815.1. Taxonomy (NCBI): domain Eukaryota; kingdom Metazoa; phylum Chordata; class Actinopteri; order Cyprinodontiformes; family Poeciliidae; genus Brachyrhaphis; species Brachyrhaphis roseni. The sequence continues at coordinate 26,736 of CAEFZY010023128.1, forward strand.
CGTCTGGGTAAAAACAGTCTGCTACAACAGTAGCGGTTTGTTTGCAGTCCCAATGAGTAAGACTGTTTCTACTTTGATGTGCTTTTATAAAATACCACAACAGCCTGATGAAGTCTATTCCACTTCTATTTGTCTGTCAGTACGATTCTGCTACTTAGAAAACTTAGTATTTACTCGGTTGGAATTTGTTTTGAAGTTTCAGAACTACTGACCTAGAGCCCTGTTTCCCAACCCTGGTCCTCAAAGCACACTGTCCTGCATGTTTTAGGTGTTTCCTTGATTCAGTCCAGTTGATTTCAAGTGATGACTGATTAACAGGCGTTTGTTGAACTGCAATCAGTTGAATCAGGCACACTAAAGCAGGTAAACCTCTAAAACGTGTAGGACAGTGTGCCTTGAGGACCAGGGTTGGGAAGCGCTGACCTAGAGAATGGAGTCAGGGACTGTTACGCATGCGCACTAAATATAAAACTTCAGCTTCAAGGAGGGAGTTCGGCGGGGGGATGGGGGAAGAGATGGGATGGAGTTAGAGAAAAAAGCAAAAATAAAATCCGCAAAAAGGTATAAATATTATTTTTCTTCCACAAACAGACGCCCAAGTTCACTTAATCTCTTATAATTCATTTATTTTTTGAAAGGAAAACAACATCGTCCCACTTTGACTAGACCTGTGTCTTCAAAGATTTATACATGTTCCGTTAAATGCGCGGTTTGGAAGGTGTACTAATGTTTTCATTTAGATTTTAAAAAATTATGCAAGCCTGAAAATGACAACAAAGTGTGAGCATAAGCAAGATAAATGAAATGAAGTGGATGAGTCACATACTGAAGGCCCACGGGAAGGCCCCAGTTTTAATCGGGATTTCTAAGCAGAGCCGCAGCAGAAACAGGGCGGGCTTACTTGTCTGGAGTGGGACTTCGGCTCTGGGGGTTTGAAGAAGGAGTCCGGCAGCTTCCTCATCCTCATGGGCAGCGAAGCGGGGACGTTGGAGGTTTTCGGGTTCATCACGCTGTTAAAAAGTAGCTCCAGGTCAGTCTGCGAGTCGCCCCGTACGTGGACGATCTGGTGTCCGGCAGGAGGGTTGTGCTGGTTCGGATCCATGTTTCCCCCCCACCAAATTAATAAATAAATAAAAGAAAGGGAAAAAAAAGCAACTGTCGGAGCAACTTTTTTTCACCCCCCCAAGTGTCCCAAAAAGTTATAGCGCAGAAACTCAGTAAAGAAAAATTTGAGACAATCCCAAAACTTTTGACACGCAGCAGGAAATCTGGAAAATCTCGACGCGTCTCAGTAAAGCATATCCAGCGTCATTCTAAAAGTTCACTTCACGCGCACACACACACAAAAAAAGTTTGTCACTTTGTTACAAAGTGTGTTAGCTGTCAGAATCGGCAGTAAAAAGCAGCGTTTCTCCGTTGTTTCCTGCTGGCATTCTTGATAATGTAACAAAGCGCATATCTACTCCACTCTGGAATCTCGTTGTCGCCCCCGCTCATGGAAGTTAAAAGCAAAAGCCGCAGAGGCAAACCGCTAAACACTGGGGAAAAAAAACACACAACAAAAACACACGATATGAACGTTTGGCTGACAGGAGCCCGCGGTTCTTCACACGGTTAAATTCGAACTATCTTCGCTTGTCTTTCAGTAAAAAATCATAGTAATGTTGAGCAAATCACCGCTCCTCACTGGCTCGGGAGGGGGGGGAAAGTTTCATCCTGTTGAGCCAAAACTTTGGGCAGGATCAAACTTTATGGCCCATGGGGCGTCAGAGGCGGGGCCGACTTCCTAATGGGATAGGACGCTTTAAAGGTACAGGTTGACTACAAGAAACCTGGCAAGTTAGGGTCCTTGTTGCAGCATCTAATTATTTATTTATTCAAATAATATCCTAATCTCTTAAGAATTATTTTATTCCATAACATTTTACAATGGCGTTGTCGAACAAACAAAAACCACCAAGTAATGTGTACATTTTGGTAGAAAAGAACATTTGAACATGCACACAAATAAATAGCATATCTACAAAATACTAAGCAAAAAAATAAAAAACGAATTAATACTTTCAGGGTGCAGTTTATACTGTGTTGTAAAACAGGGTAAAGTACCGGCAGTGACAATATTTATTTCGATGTGTAGTTCCACAAATTTCCAAAGAAAAATTAAAAGTCCAGGCAAAGTGAAGTATTGTAATATAACCTTTTTGTTTGTTTGTTTTTTCAGGAGAAATAATTTTTTTTAAGTCTGTTGACATTTTGGTAAACTTATTTTCATGTAAGTAAGATCTAAATATCTTTAAATGACTATTGCTCAATTGTGAATTGCCCGCCTGAAAGAAACCTGTGTGGGTGGGGCACCAAAACTACCTCTTTCCCAGGGTCCCTCCCCCACTTTAATCCAGCCCTGGGAGCACTGGTCTTTATCTTGGACATCTTGTTTTTTTTTTTGTTTGTTTGTTTTTCCTGACTGTTTTTATATATTTTTGCTATTTTTAATTATTATATTAGGTTTCAGGTATATTTTTATTACGTTTTTAAATGGGTCTTGATGGTGTATTTATGAACCTAAGTTTGCTAATAATCTTTATTGAAGGTCAAGATAAAAGTACAAATATTCAGTCTGCCAAATGATATGATTTTGTTGCTTGGTAATACTATCTTACCTTGATTATTTGATTTATACTGCCTAGCATCAAATTAATGTTATCAGTAATTAAAGATCTTGATCATGATTAAAGTCAGTCAATAAAACTTTAGTTGTAGAGCACCTTTTCACACAGCTCAGTGCACACACACACTCATGTGTCCGTCTAATGAGGTTGATGACACATTTTCCCAAGAACTTTAACAATAAATGCAAGGCATCGTCACTCATCAGTGGGTAATAGAACTATTTATTCTCCCTCTCTCACTCTCAATCCCTTTTATTATTTTTTTACAGTGTTCATGGAAAGTAGACCTTTTCAGTTCCCACAATTGTTATGCTAATGAGGCCTCTCTTCCATTGAGAAATCATTCTGTCAAGATCCTCTCTCTTTGAATGTTGAGGCTCCGTTTCATCTTTTCCCATACATCCACTGAATAAATGATTATGAGGCCCTATTAAATATCAACAGACACAGTAAAGCTCCTAACAAATGCAAAGAGCCTCAGAGTTGCTTGTATATTTTTAGCTACATTAACATGTCTGTGAACTGATGCAAATCTCAGATTTAAATTCTTAATTTACCCAGTCACTGTCTCGAAGGACTAATACATAAAATGTTTTACTTCAGTATTTTTAATTAAAGTTGAACTCTGAAACATATTGAATAGCAGCATGGTTATTAGTAGATCTTATATGATTATATAAAGCATATCATTTCAAAATTACCTTGAAGGTTAGTGCAGTCATGACTATCCAGCAGTAATTCTTAACTGAACATTTTGTGTTGTGACCAGTCTATAAATTCCCCACGGTATGGTTGAAAGTGGTCATTTTCATGCCATTGTACCGCTCTGAGACACATTAAGAGATAGTCGTGAACAGTCAGTGTAGCTCTAAAGAGACCACCCACTTAGAAGAGTTTGCCCACTTGTGGTTAACATCTCCCCCTCACCCAGACCCCACCTCTCTGTGATTATCAGTGTTGCAGGATATTTATCAGTTTTTGTGATTGGATGTATTTATTAGAATCATAATTTATCTGGGATATTTCACTAGTTTTGTCCGGAATATACAAATACTTTTGTCTGATGGAGTCAGAAGAAAGTTACGACATCAGTAGATATGAATTCGGGCGCCTCCTCCTGGCTGTTTTAGATAAAACACCTGAACTAGACCGTAGCATATTTGGATCAATTTGCCGCATGCTCTTATTTATCACATATTAAAAACAAACAGTAACGTACAATGCCTTCCAAAGGCATTTAAGCCACTTCAGTTTGTTCACAATGTGCCTTTTTATATTGATTTTATGTGACAGATCAACGCAAATTTATGCTAACATTGAAAGGAAAGGCCAGATCTGACTAAAATTGCATTATTCAGGGAGTAGGCCTCACAACAAACCACTGCACAGGCTTGTACCTGCACCTATAAATTTCTATTATTCACGCCCTTCCTTGTTAAGTTTCTAAACTGTTAGACTGGCTAAGATTCACATTAATGGAAACAGCCCAACCAACTTCAGGTCAGATCTGTTGCAGAACAGATGGAACCTTCAGTAAATGCTATTTATTTTAATTATTTGAACAGATTAGCTATGTATGTCTCCATTTACAGTTAAACTACCCAGTAAAATAGCTTAAATGATGTGGATGTATTGTATTGCACTTAAAGCATTTCAAGTAAAGATTAACAGCAATTCAAATTAAAAAAATTTTGTTGAATATTTCCACTATTAGAAAAATGCTAAATTTCAATACTAGGCTATTCAACAAGTTTACTCTTCATAATTAAGTTACATCAGTGTCATTCTCTGATTAAAAAGCAATAGATCTGATACTGATCTCTTTGAACACAACTTGTGATTTAAAGTGTTTTCATTACTGTTCTCAGTTCTGGTTTACGATTAAAGAAAGGGGGAATATGAATGACCTTATATGGCAGCGAGAGACTGCTGTCATGTTGTTATTTATAGCTTCTTCTCGGATCACTCAAAGAACCTGCAGTTAAACCAAAGAAGAAAAAAAAGTTGCACCCGTGTTGAAAAGAACTTTTTAACACTTCTTGGAGCAAGTCCTAGCAGGCTCAGTAAGGGGCAAAACCAGACATGCTACTGAAGGAGGGGCAGCTACCACACATGAATAATCCCTGCAGCTTCTTCCCCCCTGGTGCACCCATTGTTGAGCGAGGAGGGCAGAAAAGCTTGTAATTAAAAGCAAAGAAATACGCTGCCCCACAAGCAAAATGAAATAAATACAGTGTGTCATCTTTTGATGTCGTTTTAAATTAAAGGTATTAATAAATAGGACGAGACTTAAAAGTAGAGTTCAGTGCACTTTGAAAAAAATAAGGAGGCTCTTCTTGCTGAGCGAGTAGGCCCAGAAAGCACAATCATCTATTCTGGAGCCATAAAACAAAGACAAACACACCTTCATCACTGCAACGCTTTATTTAAACATCCTTACCAGGGCACAGTCGATTTATTGACCCGCCTATAAGTAGTTAAGGATAGTGCCAAGCAGACTTAACCCAGTCAGCTAACTGCGCATTGACTACAAATTATTCTTCTAAACACAAGAGCTTTGGGAAATACATAGAAATGCAATAAGTTGTATGTATTTTTTTTTTAGAAAGTAATACCTTACATTTGGAAGGTGTGGGTGCATATGGTATTTAGATTTTAAAAATGAATCCATATAGGCATCAACTTTCACTCACTGATTGTAGAATAACAAAAAACAAGGCTTGTTTGACAGTGCTGTTTTACCCAAAACTAAATTCAGGGTTCAGATTTGGTCACATTTACTTAATGTTGCTTCATCGTTTCTTTTTTTTTGAGAAACTCCACTAAGCACCATTGGTAAAATACATTTTTGGTAATAATTGGTTTTGTACAAACAATGGTGAGACTGAAGAATGCTATGTTTTCTTCTGGTACTGAAGCAGGTTTGCAGATGATGCCTGATGCTTGTGATTATTTGAGTCTTTGGTCTGAAAACAGAGCAACAAAATAAGACATAAACACTTCCAACAAACTCAATTTTGGTGTTGAGGCAATTAAAAACTTTTAAATATACTTACAAGGGGTGTACCAACAGTTATATGACCATTGTTGTCAGTTTTGCTTTGCCGATGTGTCTTCCAACCTATGCATGTAATAGCAAAGGGTATCATGAGATGTATATGCCAATGTCAAATTGTACTCAAACAGTCAAAGTCTCATGCAAATAGCCTCCGTATTGCTCACAGTGCAGCTGGTGGTTGAGCCTGTCCAGAGAGACCATGATTTTCTGCTCTTCTAAAGAAAGACTGTTGAGCCCCTCCTGGACTCTTTCAGGCATCTGTATTTGGGCCACAGGCTGATTCTGCTTTAAAAAGTCACTAGGATACACGTCAGCTACGGGAAACTGGGCCGCACGCTCAAAACCTGCAAACCAATGCACAACAGTTTTGTTGAATCATAGGTTTCTACCTACGGGTACAGCACTTTGCAAAAGCATTCATAGCTCGTTCACATTTTCTAACATTAAAACCAGCAAGCCTGAATGTATTTTTGATGGGATTTTATTTGATAAACAAAGTTGATTCAACAAATTGTGAAGCTCAGGGAACAGGATGCATGGTTTCTACAATATTTAACAAGCAAACACCTGAAAAATGTGGTGGTGCACATGAATTTAGTTTGTTGTTCCACTGCAACCAATTGCTTTCAGAAGTGTCCTAATTACTTAGTGTGCCTGTTTGTAATTTAATCTCAGTATAAATGCAGCTGTTCGGTGAAGGCCTCCGGGGTTTCTTAGAGAACATTAGTAAACAAACAGCACCATAAAGACCAGAGAACATGACAAGCAGGTCTGGGAGAAAGTTGAGAAGATATTTGAACTGTTCAGCTCATCATTCACAGAAGGAAAGAGTATTGTGCCACAGCAAAGACATTATACCCACCTCAGCTAAGAGCCTGAAATATTAAATTAAATTTTAAAATATTTTATTGATCCTAGAGGGAAGTAAATGTTGTTGTAAGTCATAAAATTTTCTTCCAGGCAGAAAAATGACATCCTATGGAGCTATATTGGGCCCAAAAAGTTTGTTGAAAAGAAAAAAAAGACTAAACTGAAAAAAAACAACTACCAAATCTAGCTCCATATAGTAACATCTCCTGGATGACACAATATTTTGTGACAAGCTCTGCTAATCCACATCATTTGCTTTCCCTGCTACTCTTTAAATCTCTGTCTGGCCATATGGTTAGAAAGCTGGTCAGAGAGACGTTGGAGTAGGGGATTTGATCCTCGCACACTATGATTGTTGGATGATGTGGTTAAAACTTCCTCCTAGTCTCTCTGCTTTTTTGTCCTGCTCTGCATTAATGAAGCCTCCTTTTTAACTCCTCTGGGATTTGGGATCATAGTACATATTAGCTGAACTTTCGAGATGCTAATCAGCTGTTCCAAGTTATACAAATTATACCTTGCTGCTATAGTTACGCATCAAAACAAATGTACAAAAGTAAAATCGAGCAAAAATCCTTCCAGATGCACAGTATCCAAAACTATGGGGAATAATTTGACCAATTGCAAAAATTGAACTAACTTAACAGAAAAAAAGAAAAATAATCAAGACCAATATGCCTTGCGTAACTTCACAGGGGCTACAGAGAGTCAAAGCTCTGTTGAACGAAGCAATTGGTTGGAGATAGTGATAAGAACTCTCATGTGGTGTTAGTCACAAGACATGTAGGGTTTATATAGTAGAAGTATATGAATATGTAAACAGATGTTACTTTATCAAGTAAGGAAATATGTACCCTAATTAGGAACTAAATTAAGTATAAATATTCTTAAAAAAACAACCCTTAAAATACAGAAAGTTGTACCTTCATTTTCAGATATTGTATTCCAATTCCTTGGACCTGGTCTGATTAGCTCAGTGTTCTGCTTTGTAGGCTACAAAACAACAAAACAACTTTGTGTTACATCATCATGTTCCAGATAAGCTTTACATTGTGACTTTTAGATTCTAGGGATCAACAGAGGTAAAACCAGCAGGTATGTGTCTGTGCTTATTTTTTGTAGTACAGCTCAAGATCAACAGACACTTCTTGACTAACAAGAAGTGTCTGTTAATCAACTTCACTTAGACAATATGTTGCATTAAAGAGACAGCAAAACAAGTTTAAACCTACCAACTGTCTGATCTTTAATAATTATGCTCACTTTCCCTCCCCACAGGGCAACTGCAGACCTGTGCAAAGATTCACCTGAGAGCTCTGAAGAAATCTCCTGCTTCCTGCGACAGGAGGTTGTCTGTGCTCAGCAAAGGGTTTCCTGTAGACTCGCCTGCTCTCCGGGGCTTGCTTTTGAAGGGCAGGTTTGTCTAAAAGAAGATATTTAACTTATTTTAGAAACACTAAAAGGGCAAAGTATTGCATCTATTGTCCAGGAACACATTGATTTACTCAGGTGTGCTACATAAGTTTACTTAGCTTTATTTAGCAGACATGAAGGCAGATGAAATAACTTTCAGTCGTTAAATGTAGCCACTCAATAAAGAAATGAAAGAATTGCTGGTTATAATACATCGGAGTTGTCTAAGAATGTTGCACATATCACCGTGACAAGTGGCAAGTTAACCTTTTGACTTCTTTCTTGTAGGAAACAAAAGCCTAAACTGTGTTTTGTTCTATATATCAAATATTTATTAAACTATGCCTGTTGCTAAAAAACAGAAGCCAGCATCTTTGATAATATGAAAGTATATCAATGCCCACGGCAAAGCTGAGTTGCATACACATGAAAGTTAAACAGATGTTCATACTGCATACATTCAGAAGAGTTCTGTTTTAAAGTAAGCATGTTTTACGTGATTCTTCATGACTTAAACATTCTTTGTAAGTCTTGTAAATAGATGTATCTCTTATAGCTCAATATATCTAAAAACTCATGGTATAATACTGTGAAGAAATAGAAAACCAGTTTAAATATATTTTCTCAGGCTATTTGTGTGTATATGTATGTGAAATTTAAATCTACTGTTTAGAAAGAAACAAGTCTGATAAAAACTTGATTGAACAGTAGATACATTGTCTCTTAGAAATATTTTTGGTCCTCCTTGGATATTTTATAGCACTTTTCTGTAAAGACCTCAGAGGTTCAGAGGTCGTCAACATAATGAAGATGAAGAAAAACACACCAGATAACTCAGGGATAAAACTGTAGAGATCCTTAAAGCAAAAATGTAAAAAATAATAAAACATTTTTTTTTTATGTTTTCTTAGTATGAACCTAGTACTCTGTCATACTAAGCTGGCAAAGGTATACTCCAAAAGACACATCTGTAATAACAGTGAAGGGTGGTTCTACAAAGTATAGACTCAGAAAGACTGATTACAGTAACCAGTTATCATTTTCCTTTCACTTGTACCACCTTGCAGTAGTCTATCAGAATAATCCATTAAAAAGCACATTGATGTTTGTAGCTGTAACATGACATGACCACATAATAAAACATACATTACCATCCTTTGTGTTTAAGGCACTGCGGACTCCATCCCAGAGCTGTGCAATCTCTTCATCTGTGGGTGTGATGTGTAAACACAGGCCTTTCTCATTCATCTTCCCTCTTCCATTGATGTTGTGAATCTCTTGAGGTCCTGAACTGGATGCGCCATTCACATTGCAGTCTAAAAACAGGCAGATAGGGCAGGGGTACATCTCCACTGAGTTGTTCCTGTACGGAGCCTCCTCTGTGACGGAGGCTTGTTTAGCGTTATTTTCTTCCGTCGGCTCTGTCCGAGGAGGTGGGTGGGGCACCATGATCTTCCCCTGGGTTTTGGCAATCTGAATCACCTCGGTGGCAGATTGAGGTCGTATGATGGTGCCCTTTCTTACTCGTGAGGAAACAGGACCCCCACCGAGTCTGGCATTACGATCTCTCCGAGGGACCTTTGACCCACTGGTCGTGGTGCTGGTACACAGCGCCTTGACCTTGTCTGCTCTCTGCTGGGCCAACTTAACTTGAAACCCAACATCTGCCCACGCTTCTTTTGTTAAAGGATAACCAACAGATGCAGCTGGGGGCATTCTGAGTCCAGGCTTTGAAGACTCATTCTCTCTAGTGAGACTTGGACGGTGGTCCTTGGAGATGTTTGCTGGGTGGGACATGGGTTTCTCCCGGTTTGCTGTGTCTTGCTCTTTGGACTCCTTTTCTGGATGGACTTCATCAAACCAGCGAAGCTTTTTTTTCGTGCTGCTATTGACCACCACATCTTTTGTTTTTGCTCTGGTCAATTCAATACTGTCTCTTATTGCTAGTGCTACTTGTTTTGACAAAAGTAAATGCCCTGAGTCATACAAACACAAATCTTCTGAAGAATACTTGGACTTTTTTTTGAGGATTCCTTTAAGTAACCTGGCGTTGCATACTGAATAAGTGGAGATCATTGGATCGGGTGTTTCTTTATCTTCTTCTTTTAGATGGTCAAAGTTCTCTGTCTCTGATTGATTGTTAGATAAACATGTAGATGATGTTGATTCTGCATTTATGGGTTTCTCTGTTTGGTACATTAGGTTTGAGACTTTGTTAAGGTTATTTATGGAAATAGAGGCTACTTTCTCAGATAACCGCTGGAGGTTTTCTTTTACTGTATGCAAAAGGACTTCATCATTTAAGTAATTATTGGCAACACTTCTTTTCATCGACGTCTCCAATAAAATGTCATTTTCAGAAGAGAAAGGAATGTTTTTAGCTGATGGATAAGTCAACTGACTGTCATCACTAATAATTTGAGATCTACAGTGTAACAAATCGTCTTCTGTGGCATCTAAATCTTCCACTTTAGTATCATCAGCATCAACTTCATTTGTGTCCAGAATGTTGTGGATTTGACTGTTTATCATGGATTTTGCCTCAAAGTGCTTTGAGTCTTCATCAGGAAGTGTAGAAACAGCTAATGAGTAAGGTGTTTGTTTTTCAGATGTGACCCTTGGGGAAGTTTCAAAAGCATCCATATTACTATGAGACCACTTAGAATCTGCCTGTCTTTCTTGTTTGTGTTTGTCAAATTTTCTAAGAAGGGCTAGATTTTGTTCCTGAAGCATTATTGCCGAGACTGAAGTCGGGGCTGATGTTGGGGTTAAATCATGCCGCTTCTTTAGTTTCTCGAAGTCGAGAAAAAGTGATGAATACGGACTCCTTGGACTAACTGTGCTTTGGTCTGAGTTTTCATTCTCCAAGCTGTCCTTGCTTAAAAGGCTTTCAGACATACTGGTATCAGACAGCTGGCTTGTCTGCAATACAGAGGCAAAAAGGAAGTATTGAATAAAGAAGAAATAACAGTTAAAAATGTTACAAAAATGTTCTAATCATATGAAGTAAACTGGATTTAGAGCTACATATACTCAATCTAACTGTGGTGAAAAGTATTCAGTGATGTTTTGATTCAGTGAAAGAAAGTAAAATAGAAAAATTATTCTAAAAATATATTTTCAAGTGTGTGAACAAAAAAAGCAGATAAATGTGCAGAACAGAATAATTGAAAAATAAAAAAAAAATCTAATAAATAAACATTTTGATCAAGACACTCTTCAGAGTTCTTGATCCAGGTTTCTTAAATGCTAATTGTGCTTCACAAACAGAGCAAAAAAGTTGCATAAACAACTTATACTACAAAATACACTGAGCCAAGGTCAGAGTGCTGCTCCCTAGTGTTTATACAAAGCACTATTACACATTTGAATTATACTTTAAGATCCTTTTACTCCAAGCCCCCCAAAATAAACTCCAGTTCAACCAATAGCCTTCAGAAGTTTGTGCCATTTGAGATTTTAATTTGAGATATAAAGGCATTATAAATCAAACTGATTATTATGATTATTAGACGCCACCTTTGCTGCCTTACATTATTCGAGAACAGGTCTGGTTTTTTCCTGCTTAGGGTTTGCATATTTGTGCTACATGTGGGTTCTCTCTGGGTACAAAAGTTCAGGTTAATTGGTTCAAAGTGTGTGTGTCCATGATTGTTTGTTATTTATATTTCTGTTTTATCTTGTGTTGTACCAAGCCTCTTGCTCAATGACATTGGGAATCCTGAGGTTATATCAAAGCACATAACACCTTTCCACTTTTTATTTGTAGAAAATGTAAAAAAAAATTTAAAAAAAACTTGCAGAATTTTGCTGCCAGAAAATATAAGAAAAAGTAAAATGAATACATTTGCCGGGAAAATTTAGTCATAATTAGTAGAAGGTTGTTGGCACCCAAGAGTGTGAATGATACAAAGCTGTACTTAAGCTCCCCCTAGCGGTGCTGCATGAGTACACTATTAATACTAAATGAAATTTTACTCAATCAAAATTTGGGTGCCAGGTCAATGGGCGTATCAGAATACACACTACTAATGCATTAATATGTATGTAATTAATTAATTGAAATTAACACAGTCTCAACTTAAAACATTATTCAAAATAGTTACATTTGTTGAGAATTAAACTATTGTGGAAATTCACACAGCAAACTAATGAATAGACTGAAACTGTATTTACAGGTAAAAACTGACAAATATGACTATTTAAGCAATTTTGATGATTGCAGCCTGAAAGAAAATCTATTTGATTAAACATTACAGAATTGATGCATTTTAGAGAGAAGAATTTTTGTCTCCCTCCCCTTTCACTTTCTTCAACAACCTAAAACAGCCGGCTTAAGTTTAATGTAATCTGTGCTGACACGCAGAATAAGCTAATGCAAGAGCTTGGAAACAAGATGCAAACTTATAAAACTGAACCACAACATATAAATAAACATAGCACAGAAATACTTTGACACCAGCAGAATGCTCTGTAAGAGCTCCCACACCTAAGTTGTTGAAATAAAATGACATCAATACCTCAAAACTGTGAATTTCCAGATCCTTCCTGATGCGGTGCTCCTGAAGCAGTTTAGTGTAGGCCTCCTCAGCAGTGAGCGTTTGGCGGGGAGAGGATTTAGAAACTGTGGGAGGCCTTGTAGATGGAGGGCGACTTTTTCCAAGTAGAAACAAAAAACGATTGTGGGACAAACTCCTACCAACATTGTTTTATGTGTATAAAGTATGAGAAATTTACAGCCAGCCTTTTTACCTGGGAGTGTTAGTGGGTGACACCACTGAAGAAGTCTGGGTATTCCAGTCGTACGGGCCTTGGATTCGACCAAGTGCCTCCTCCATACTTCTGTTTTTTCTTTTGATAACTATAATAAAAACAAAACATCGTGTAAAGTTTGTCATTAAATTGTTATCTCAAAATTTACATGTGTGTGAAACACGACACCAACTTGGCCTGAATCTCTGAGAAGGAGGCAGATGGGCTCTCTGGAAGCGCTGGGTTGCCTCCTCTACCTGCTGCCTGCGCTGTTGCAGGATGTTGTCTCTCAGGAGTTGCTCCTGAATGTCCCATTGCTTCCTCCGCTCCTCCAGAGCCCTGAGCAGCAGCAGAGAATCCAGGTGAGGAACATTCTCACATGTTGAATTGATTGCAGACACATTTTGGAAACAGAAACCTGACTCTGTTCCTTCAGATATGTTTCATGACAGTAATTAATAAATAATAAGGATTAGCTTAGGAGGCCAAAAAAAACCAAACAACAACAAAAAAAAAAACAACAGAATATTAATTAAATGTAAACACAAAAGATATCAGTTTATTTACTGGAAAAAAATAGTTGAAATATTTCAAAATAATTAAATATTTTGAGATTTTAGACATTGCTAAAGATTTTTCCCTTTGAACTCCTCCACACTCAGCAATTTTACAACCACATACTTTAATGTATGTTCTTTTGTTTTTGTATGACAGACCAGGAAAATTGCACTTCACATATATGACCTAAAAATATGTTTATGTAAATTAATGGACTTCTCAGGAGCTGTAAGATAGAGCTTTGAAATGTATTGAATTCAAAAGCAAAAGGAAACAATATAAATTCAGCACTATTTTCTTTTGCTATACCTTATAGGGAAAGAAGAAAAAAATATTTATAACTAGATAAAAAACAGAACCTCACACATTTAGTTTTTGCTGATAAGGAAACCTATTAGTGTGTTTACAGGACTTAGACTCATATAGAATGACCTTTCCAGCTTCAGCCCTCAGAAAAGTGAAAGATCTAACTGCTGGCAAACTCAAAATCAGGTCACCAGAAGTTGTCAGTCAACACCATCCAGATCTTGTACTAATGACTGGTAGGTTATGTAGTGCAACAGTGACATCTTCCAGGGTGAGAGGCTGGGCTTGGTGCTGTAATCTGAGTCTCTCCGGAAAGGTTTGGGCTGCAACCTGCAAACGTCTTGTCAGAACAAAGGACAAGAAAAAAATAAATGAAAACAAAGAAGGGAACTGACTTTCTCCGTTGGTTGGTCTCCTGAAAATATTTCCGAGCTCGGGCTTTGCACAACCTCTGCTGCTGGATCAAATGTTGTCGCTCATTTTCGAGATTTCCGGTATATCCAAACTTGGAATTTCTAGAGGAGAAGTAACCAGCTAAGGAGAAAGGCGTGACAACATGGGTGTCATCCTGTATGGGTTGCTGTTTGTAAAGTTACAAAGTAAAAGATTAGCAGGTAGCTTTACTTAGCCTGTCAAAAAGAGAGAGAAAAAAATGGGTGTTAATTTTTCAAAGTCATATTTTCACCATGTTATTCAGACATTTATAAATGTCATAGTTCCAAACTAAATATTTTATTCACAAGATAAATGTTTAGTTTCCACCTAAAAGTTTAATCTGAGTCTAGTTATTTAGCTTACAATATAAAAATTTAATTAAATATTTAATTTTGAACAATGACATTTATAAATGTGAATAACATGGTGAAAATATGTCTGAAAAATAAACACCTGTTTTCTCTATGACATGCAAAATAAACCAAAGATATTGCTGTTAATATTTTACTGTGTAACTTTGTAAACTGCATTTCATATAGCCTACTTGTGAGTAGAGAACATCATGAATAATCTCATGAATTAAACAGACTGTTCACATAACCTTTATACTAATTGTAAGCTTCACCTCAACACGTCATGTGTTGTGCGAGACAGAGTTCCCAGTATTTACAAGATGAATAAAATAAGTAATTTGAGGATACAGTAGATAGGAGAAGTTTGCCTGTAGAGACTGCATCCTCCCAGAATCTTGGTTTTTGATGTTTGTACGGACAGCTCCAAGTTCAGCTCTGAGCAAAAATGAGCCGCTGCCTTTTTTCACTACGTCACGCCGTTAAATTTTAAGTCACTCATCCGTTTCCCGGCGAGATTACAATTTTCAATTCCGACTAGCGATATGTTCTCCCATTATCCACAACCGAATCTCAGAGATCCATTTAAAAACTACACGAAAAAAGTCATTTGGTATAGATAGTTGTGAGTTTCCGCTTGTGCTCTGTGTATAGTCCCTCCATGATAGCAACCGGGGGACGCAGTTCCCTAACAACCACGTGTTGCCTTTACGTACATCAAAAAGTGTCGGAAATACACTTAATAACAGAAGACAAAACGCCATTTCACACAAGTGCCAAAAGGTATCGAAAAGATAAAAACACGTATCCGCTTAATTCTTACCAGTGAATTTTAATATAATACGTTTCAATCATACGTAAATAATGTGTTTAACAAATAAAAGACACCAACTTTAAAGGTGCCGTTTAACAGCTGACGGAGTTGATCAGCAATGAAAGTTAGAAAGTGAAACATGGATTTATTGCTAGCACGGTGAAATATTTCAAGCAGTTCTTTTTTTTTAAGTTCAATTATTAAGGCCTACAGGTAATAAAAACATCAAATTGAGCTTTTTCAGAAACTTGCAAGACGAATAATGAAGTTATAAGCATTTTTGAAACAGAAATGCCATCCTACTATAAATGCATTATCTTGCAGTATTGTATGTAGATGATCAGTCTGTGGGACTGTATTATTGGGTCTGGTATGGATCATAACATTTCATGCATTTTCCTAAATTTTGTGTTTTTTCATTAGCTTTCAGCTATAACTTCTGATTTCAAAATTAATAAACACTGGAAATAAGTTATGTATAAGCAATTTTTAAAGCCTTTGAATTTCATTTTTTGTATTGCGCTATTACAGTAAATACACTGATTATTTTTGAAAGTAGAACATTTATGTTGACGAACCTCTGTATTATGGGTTTTGGCTTTTAGCAAAACACATAATACATTATTATGTGATTTGCATAATAATGCAAAACACATTATTTTGTGTATATTTCAGTATGCTGAAGATTTTGTATTTCTTCAGCATACTAAATCTCCTGAAGAAAAAAAAATCTTTCATGGGTTTTTGTTTTGGTGTGTAATGATTTTAAGGTATCCCCATTTGGTTCCTGCTTAAAAGAATACTTTCTGGAGACACCACTGTGCTTTGTGATTTTAAGTACTCAACATAAAAAATAACACTTCCTAGTTGGGTATCTGTACGCTATCACCATCTATGAATGAAATACTGGAAAGAGTAGTATTTGTGCTTACTTGTTGACCCCTATCAAGGAGCTTTGATTTAAATTAATGTTTTCAAGTAGTTTCAGCCAATCTATATATACACTCTTTCTACACTGGTGGAGCTGATTGCTTTCATTGCTTAGTTTGAAAGCTTAGGTGTGTCGGTAGCCTTTTACCTTTTTTTGAGTGCATCATGAGTTAAGAGGATTTGGGAAAATCCGCTTTTCCATTCCTTTGCTGTCCTCAGAACATGGGGTAGCATTTTAGGACATTGCACCAATGTCCTAAAATTGACACACTCAGGCAGACTTCCATCTAAAACCAGAGGTGGATAAAATCTGGCTAGTTAGATGCATTTGATCTAAGTTAAGTGCATAATTTTACTTCAATTTTGATAGAATCCTCTTTTACTTCAAAAAACCATTGCCCTATTTTGCTTTGCAGAGGCTTAAAGGGGCATTTATTGAAAAATAAAGGACAGGGAATAATCCTGATGTAGGACACACCTATAAATCTGCTCAAAACCCGCCCACCAGGCTCACAACCACAAGCATTATGAGAACCATAGGTGGTTGGCACACTGTGACAGTCTAACAGGTGGTACTAAAGCAAACCTGAGGCAGTTCCTCCTTGAGGTCCAGCTGGCCATGTTTGGATACAATCTTGCTCTTATATGATTTAATACATAAATGATGTGAAGGTTATTTAGTGGACCAGGCTTTTCCAAGGTGAGTGGAACATTCTGTTGGATTATTTCAAAAGATTAATCCTTCATTTTTCTTTTTACTCCACAAAGCAATCTTGTTAATCTAGCACAATATTAATGCACTTATATTAAATCCAACAGTGCATATATTTTGTTTTACTTCCTCTTACAGTCAGAGTCATCATATCCTGATGAACATCTCTGGATCCCTGTCATCATGATAAAACGCAGCAGGACTCTCTCTTTGAGGCAGTCTCAAAAATCCAGGCAAGTACCTTTCTTTGTTTTATAGGAATCAACACAGATTTTCATCCATTCTTATGACATATTTTTTTTCATTATAAGCATTTAATTTAATTTTAGGGTTTAGGACTACCTTACTTGAATAATGGGTAGCATTTTTAACTTAGATTTTTCTCAGGGATGTACCTAAAACCACACAAGAAGAAACATATTTAGCAGTACAATAAAATGATTAATATGCATTTCTTCCATGCACATGATGTTGCTTAATGGGACAGAATAAAGTTAACACTAATTATTACTAAATAAAGAGCCGCTGTTCTCGTTTGTCATCTGCAGCAATTGTGCTGAAGCAATTAGCTCCAGAGGTAACCTTTAAATTTCTTGTGAAAAAAAAGCCCCAAAAAGAGACAAATATGTAAACATGAATACGACGCTTTTTATCTGTTGCTATTTTTATAATTGAAGTGTTATACTGTTAGTTTTAAATAGGTTTTTTATTTTATTTTATGTTTTAAATGTTGACTTCTAAATGCCTAACAAGAGACTGGGTTTGCAAATTAGCCTCCAGCTAGAAGGCCTATAGTCAGGACAATTCTTTTAAAGGTAACAACGTTTTATGATTTGTCCCGGATCAAATAAATCTAAAATAAATAAATGTCTCTTCACTTGGAGAGGATTATAATATTATCCCGTCAGATGAAAGAGCAGACGATGAATCTGTGGGTGGCATCACACATGTAAACCTGGTGTGAGTTATAATAACAAGACCTAACTGAGGTACAATCTCAGCCTTCCAACAAACGAAGGCTGGGATGAAACTAATATTTTATCCTTTAATTGTGGAATTATAATCACAATCTTCAATATATTTATTGAAATTTTCATGTGTTATACTAATGTAAAGAATTGTGTGTAAAAAATGTGCCTTTTCTGTATATCTAATTAGCAAATAGCCTGCAGTATAAACAACTGTTTTGGTTGGATCTCAGAAGTTTGTCAGAAAGCAGAGTTTGGGATGTTGTTTCATAATCTTGCCCTGCTTTATTGCTGACCTGTACCTTTGTTCTTGTGATGGTGATTTTTCTTCAATGAGCATCTCACAGGGTTTTGTTTGATCCACCATGCAGAGATGGAAAGAGTATGACACAGGCAGAGGCTTTTAAAAAAAATCTTAAACGCAAAATTTGTACATAATTTTATTTGATTTTTTACAGCTTTCACTTTATTACTGCACTGAATATATTTTTCTTTCAGAAAATTGCCTTTTTGGAGTCTGTATATTACAGTTAAAGATTAACCAATCACTAAATTAGTTGGTGGTTATTTAAAAAATTGATTCCGATTAATACGATTAATCATTTCAGGTCTAGAGTATTTTGTAGATACGTATAAACTTTTTCTAAAGTCTGTCCTAGGTTTTAACAAAATGATCCAAAAGAAAAAACAAAAAAATGCCTAAAGGTCAGAAGTTTGATGATACTTAAATAATAAGTATTGGTATTACTATCAGTTTAGGCAGTATATGTCCCTGTTGTCTAGTTGTCACAGCCAAAAAATTTTCATCCATCTTCAGATGGATCAGTGAAAGGAGAGCCTTGATGATGACGGGGCATGTTGGAGCCAAACATCGGAGACAAACAGCTCGGGGAGCTGGCTACCTGTTCCAAGCTCACCCTTCCTCCTGCCTCTCCGTTACTGAGGAGGTCTTCCTAGAAGCTGCGGAGTACGGCAACATTCCCGAAGTGAGGCGGATGCTGGAGGAGCTTCCGCACCTCAACATCAACTGCGTCAACTACATGGGGCAGAACGCACTGCAGCTGGCAGTCGCAAGTGAGCACTTAGAAGTGGTCAAGCTTTTGCTTAAGAGGAAAGAACTTGCAAAAGTGGGGGATGCTTTGCTGTTAGCCATCAGTAAAGGGTACATCCGCATAGTGGAAGCCATTTTAAGCCACGAGGCCTTTGCAGATGGTCAGAGGTTGACGAACAGCTCCAGTCATGACGAGACACGGGATGACTTTTTCTCCTACGATGAGGATGGCACGCGTTTCTCTCATGACATCACTCCTATTACCCTGGCTTCTCAGTGTCACGAGTACGAGATAGTACACATGCTACTTTTGAGGGGGGCCCATATAGAGCGTCCCCATGATTACTTCTGTCAGTGCAGGGCCTGCATTGAGCAGCAGAGGCTTGACACCTTCTGCCACTCTCAGTCTCGTATCAGTGCTTACAAAGGCCTCGCAAGCCCAGCGTATCTTTGCCTTTCGAGTCAGGATCCTGTGATGGCAGCTTTGGAGCTGAGCAATGAGCTCACAGTTCTGGCCAACACTGAGAAAGAGTTCAAGGTACAAAAATACAATACTTGTCTCGTCCAAAGCATAATTTCTATATACTACATTTAAGAAAATGACATTTTCTTAAATGAAAATGTAATTTGTCTGTTTCAGAATGACTACAAGAAATTGTCCATGCAGTGCAAGGACTTTGTGGTGGGACTCTTGGATTTGTGTCGGAACACAGAGGAAGTGGAGGCGGTCCTAAATGGTGACATGGAATCCTTTGCTAACACAGCAACCTCTGCCAAACCAAACCTGATCAGGTTAAAGCTGGCAATAAAATATGAAGTTAAAAAGGTAAATATTTTTCAAGCCTCCAGTTTATTTTTCACTTCTATTTTCAACCTCATGAGCTAATTGTCATAGTGTCTTCAAATTTCATTTTGTCTTGTTGCAACACAACGACATGCATAATTGTGAAGTGTGAGGAAATGAGATGAGGTTTTCAACATTTATGCAAATAAACATCTGAAAAGTGTGGTGTGCATTTTTTAGCCATCCTAAATCAAAACTGTACTTTGTGTGTTTTGCACATCTAGAGATTGAGCCTTCCCCATTCTTCCTCAAATAACATCTCAGATTCAGTCAGAGTGGCTGGAAAGTGCCAGTAGGGAGGGGGGAAAAAAATCAATCACAATAGTGATGTGATTTTTTGTGCTAATTTCTTTTACCTCATAAAACTTCTAGGAAATGCATGTATCAACATAAACATTTGCCTCATTTTTTTGCAGTTTGTGGCCCATCCAAACTGCCAGCAGCATCTTCGATCAATTTGGTATGAGAACGTGACTGGACTGCATCAGCAAACAGTTGCAGTTAAAGTTCTTTTTGTCTTCGGTGTAGCTGTTGGGTTACCTGTCCTAGCTTTTATTTACTGGATAGCACCATCAAGTAAGGTTAGTTGCGAACCCTATTACTCATTATTGTAACTCAGAGAATGTTTTTTTATTATTATTAGAAATATTTACAGTTTATGTGGTAAATTGATGCTTCTCAAAATGACATTTTTATCGCAGTTGGGGAAACTCATGCGTGGACCCTTCCTGAAGTTTGTGGCTCATGCAGCTTCCTTCATCATATTCCTCTGTCTGCTGGTTCTAAATGCAGCGGACCGCTTTGCAGGAACATCACTGCTGCCGAACATGACCACCCACGATTACCCCTCACAGGTTTTCCGGATGAAGACCACCCGTTTCACCTGGATAGAGATTCTTATCATTTTCTGGGTTATAGGTATTGTTTAGACACATTTTACCTGACAAAATGTTTTTAAGGTTACTGGAATACAATAACTGCCTGTCAGAATTAAAAACAATAAATTAGCATACAAGTACAAGTCTAATACTACTTGTATCTCCACCAAAATATACAGGTGGGATCAACAGTACTCGTACCATCACTTATAAAGAAATGTCCTCTAGCAAATACAGAAAATTTATTTTTAGGAGCCATCAACAAGCCTCTTGCATTATTCTGTTGATGGGAACAAAAACTGTATTGTTTCTCTGCATCTTGCTAAAGAAATGTAATATGCATTTTGGTGCATGAACATCACCTTGCTCAAAGAACAAAACCAACACAATGCATGAACTCACGACAAATTACGGTATTACTTTATTCTGGACCCCCAAAAATATTTCAGCCCCATAAATGAATTTCAGCCCCCCCAAATATTTTTTTTTACTATTTTACTAATTAAAAATAAATTTGGATTTTTTGAGGAATTGAAAATGTTTTAATAACTTAAATAATAGAAAAAAATAAATAATTAAGTGATGGCCAAGTGGGGCGTGTCATCATGACTTTACACAAGTGTGTCTTTACCTCCGCGGCAGAGGCTCCACCGAACCCCTGGGGTTCGATAGAACCCAGGTTAAGAACCATTGGTTTAATTAGAGAATCTCTGCCATAAGTAAAATTTTTTGCACAAAATCCTTAATTTCCAAATTTGCTATAATTGTATGTTGTTTCAGCATCTTGCCTTAAAACCTTATTTGTGTAAAAGTATTGAAATTATAAAATAACCACAAAAATAGTGTTTTGCTGCCATATGGCTTGTTTTCATCAAATGTTTTAATGGTATACATTCTATGTTTCAGGATGAATTCCCTATTGTGCTTTATTGTTTTGTTCATTGTCACTCTCAGCACAACAAATAATTATTTTTTTTCCCCCCTACAGGTAAAATATGGGAAGAATGCAAAGATATTTGGTCACAGGACATCCAGGAGTACATCTTAGAACCATGGAACCTTCTGGATTTTAGTATTTTGGCCATTTTTATGACCTCTTTCATCGCAAGATTAATGGCTTTCTGGCATGCACATTCTGCACAGTGCTACATTGACAAGCATCCATTCAACATGACCTTGCCTTCTGAGGTACAATATTTTCAGCTGGGTAAGTATACATCCAAAATTGTATACATTTACATATTCTCTTTTTATTTAATATTTAATAAACCATTTAATTCTTGGGAGCTACTATGGCTTTCATTAGTTTCATTTTCTTACACATATAGTAAAATTGATAGGATGAATGTTTACATCACCTAAGCTTCTCTAGGTAACACCATCTTTATATATTTTCAGCAAGAATTCACTGGATGCCCTCAGACCCTCAGCTTATCTCCGAAGGTCTCTATGCGATTGCCATCGTTCTGAGTTTTTCCCGCATTGCGTACATCCTGCCTGCCAACGAGAGGTTTGGGCCGTTGCAGATCTCTCTGGGAAGAACGATGAAAGACATTTTTCAGTTCATGGTGATTTTCATAACGGTGTTTGTCGCTTTCATGGTGGGAATGTTCGATCTATACTCATACTACCTTGGAGCCAAACACAACGTTGCCTTTACAACGTAAGTGCAATACACTTACAGGCTGCGACAATCGTTTGTATATTGTTATTGATTTCTCTCTTCCTCCAGGGTTGAAGAAAGTTTTAAAACATTATTCTGGGCCATCTTCGGACTGTCAGAAGTAAAATCTGTGGTATTAAACATCAACCATAAGTTCATTGAGAACATAGGCTATGTTCTGTATGGAGTGTACAACATCATCATGGTGATTGTTCTGCTGAACATGCTCATAGCCATGTTCAACAGCTCCTTCCAGGAAATCGAGGTATGACTCAAACACAATATGTTTTTTTTTTAGGTTTTATTGGCTCTAACAGCCTTTATTTGAAAGTGGTTAGAGAGAAAAGTAGGTCATGAGAAAGGGGGAAAGCATGCGGTAAAGGTCAACAGGCCGGGCTTGATCCTATGAAGGTGGCGTCGAGGACTAAGTCCTCCACACGATCCCAAACATGTTTTAATTATTGCTTGATTTTGTCTTTTATGAGTTATTGTGGAATACAATCCATTCCTTTTTTAAATTTTCATCCGTCCTTCGTGGTTTTTTATTTCTAACCTCTGAGTGCCCTCTCTTATCTGATACTTCAGGATGATGCTGACGTGGAGTGGAAATTTGCCCGAGCCAAGCTGTGGTTTTCCTACTTTGAGCATGGCAGCACTCTACCTGTACCCTTCAACCTCGTACCCAGCCCCAAATCTGTGGTGTCCTTCCTACTTGGGATAAAGACATTGATCGGATCTTCAAGAAAAACCAAAGAGAATTCAAACAATGACATGGATCTTAAAAATGTAAGACATCTTCTGCAAAATGACTGTATACCTGACCTTAGGGAAATCAAAATTTGCCTAATGTCCCGTTGTACCCCGGTTTTGCTCTGGGTTTATAGATGTTACAAAGTTCTGTAAATGCAATTAAAGTGCAATAAAAGTCTTATTTTCTGCTTTTCATTCTTTCTGATACTACAGTTAAGGGAACACGGAGGACTGAAGGAGGACTCATCTGTTCAACCTACACATCATCAAGTAAAGTATCATTTCTTAACTACACATTTGATGTTTTGCACACATTTTCTGAATATTAGTGTGTTTCCTAACAAACTTCATAAAACAGCATCCACATTTCTTGGTAGAAAGATGTGTAGAAAGTCTCAAAAGCATAATGTTTTATTGTAGTAGTATAAACTAAAACTGTGTTTTCAACAAATTCATCCCCTAACAATTCTTCTAAAAAAATATAACGGAAGCAGTTTTGCAATTTACACTTTACATTTTTAGGCTATCAGAGCATCTGGCAACTTTTCAATAGTAAGCCATAACTATTTTTCTGGGGAATAAATATGCGATACAGAAATTCATTTATCCTGGCCTCTTTTCAAAATGTGCCATTCAGATGAAACTGAGGAATATTATGTGAATTTATTTTGTGAATAATATTGTGTCAAAAGCATCCTATGCTCACTGCTGGGTATGGTGGAGGATCTGAGATGCTGTGGGCCGTTTTCCATCTCAGAACCTGTGGGAATCTTAATGGATTGGAGGGCAATCTGAAACTCTATGTAATACCAGGAAACTTAATGAAAATGTTGCAGTACTCATAACGTTAAGTAAAAGTTTATTTCTTAACAAGATTTTCCACCTGAATAAGAGAATCAATGTTATATTTGCTACTGTACAAAAAAACAACTGTCTTTTTACACAACTTTACCAGGGGTGCCAATATGTATAGAAAGGGCCACATATGTGAATCAACCAATGTTTCAAATACATACATTGAGTTTTTTTTAATTAAGCATGTTTATCAAATCAAATGGGAAATTACATGTTTTCACTCCAACCATTTTTCTGTTTAAACATTAAACAGAAAATGTTTAATTTTTAAACATTTTCTGTTTAAAAATGTTTAAAAATTATGTAATTATTGTCATTAATGTAATGTAATACTTGAATAATCTTTTTATTTTTTTGCAGAAAGTAATGAACTGCCTCATCAAACGATACATATTTAAAGCACAGAGAGATAAAGATAACGACGAAGTGAACGAAGGTACGTTTCCTGGAAACACTCTTGTTGTTTTTTTTTCATCTCTAGATCATGGAATTGCCAAAAAGTGAATAAATACATGACTTACTTGACTCAAAGGTGAACTGAGAGAGATCAAACAGGACATCTCGAGCCTTCGCTACGAGCTGCTGGAAAGAGGGAACCATGATTTAAACACACTGGCCGATCTTGTCAGGCAGCTGGGAGAGGTTGTGCAGAAAGAAGAGCAGAGAGGGGATGTCATTTCTTAAAAACATGTATATAATAGAAACAGATAAGTTGTACATAATGCAGTCTCATATATTTGTTGCATGGGTAAGTTTTTAAAACTACAGTATTCAGTTCTGTTGGCTTAAATATGACCATTTTCTTAGGAAACTTTGTCTTCTTCAGCTGTATCTGTTCAGTTAACCACATGGTGGCACTAAGGCAGTGTATATTCCCTTTGTTGGTTCTGGGTGTGTGGCTGTTAACAAATAATGACTTTACAGATGCAATTTTGTGTTCCATTTTTGATAAAGTCTTGTAGACAAGTGAGGTGTTTGTGTAAAACAAGGAAATTAGTTTGATTATGTCTGTTTGGGCTGCAATTCATGAAATCCAGAAGTAAGAACAAAGCTTTTTGGTAATAATTACTCTTTAATTTTTCTATTTAGCATAACTGTAAAGTTAATGAGCTTTGGCTCGATGTTTAGAGGAGTCATTACACTTTAAAATTGCACTGCTATAAAGTGAAGGTTTACCTGAGCATGCTGTTTAATGAATGTCATAATCATCAACTTCATGGAATAAAGATGGGTTATGTTTTTTTTTTAAACTATTGAAACAGAGCCTGTTTTCCAATATGCATATTTTTTTGTTGTAAGCAAGGTAAATAACTAAGAACGACAAACAACAGGCTGCTTCTTCTACAAGAATGCAAACTACAAGCATAGTTTAGCTTCAAAGCTATACAGAGATGGATTTTTAAATGGATTTTTTAAAATAAAAGCCAAAGATAAAAATGATTAGCAATAATGTTGTGAATTGTAAAGGTAAAAAATACATAACTGACCTATATTAATGGCAGAAGTTAATCCAAAATTAGACATTTACAGAAGAAAGTCTGATAAGAAAATCTAGGCTATCACAACATCCGAAGAGTGCATGTTGCAGATATGAATGTGTCATTGTTATCCAAGAATTATGTAGGTCACTGCATGAGAATCCCCTCGGATGCCGTCTAAAACATGACGCAGGAGATAGGGCCAAGGACTGCGTGTACATCATGAGCACATGCATCAGCAACAGTCAGACTGGACTGATTAACTTGAATAGTAAAACCCTGTTCTGCTATCTAACTAGGGTAACAAAAGTAAATTAGATGAGTGAAATGAGATAAAGAAGGACTAGAATACATTTCCCCTAAGAAACATATGACAAAAAGAAAAACAAAATCTTCAGTACGGCTCTAATTTTAAAATCAGTTACAAATCTTCTGCTTTAAGCAACATTGAATAAATGTGAGTGCAAGAAGGAAGCATCTAATGACAAACTGAAGAGTGAGTTTTACAGTTATAAGTGAATACACAACCCAGTACATGTATATCATTTTAAAAATAATGCAAATCAGAAGTTTGCATTTGCACATCATAATCATGAATGCAAATTTGGGATTTTGATTATGTATTGGAACTTTTTATTCAGATTGGTACAAACAGGATACAAATTTAATGCATGTTTTGGCTAACTGTGACCATCAAAAGCTTCTGATTGGATACTTAACCTCTTTAATCAGAAATGTAAGAGTTTTGGTAGACTTCCTGATTGAAACAGGGCTTTTAAGAAAACACCATACAATTTAAATAAGGTGCAGGTCCAGCACAGGCCAGAATATTAATGTTCTCCTGTTTAATTAGCTTTAAAACCAGTTTTGATTGCGCAACACTGTTATAACACCTGATTGTGACCACTTATTGACCATACAGGGATCGATTTGACATGAGGTTTATGAAGGTAGTCCTCCTTCTTCATTAATCCATACACATTGTGTAAGAACCACTGACAGCACAACCTTTCCTCACCATTGTGCTGCCAGTACCATGTTTGTGAGTAGATAACTGTTTTATGGTTTCAACGCCTCACCTTGAGCTCTCTAAAAATTCTTGTAATCAAGGTTTTATAGTCAGATCTAACATTTAACATTAGGCTTGCCACTATACGAAAACTGCAGGCCACGAGCTATCAAGTTGTCATGGTGACATTATGCAAATGGATCTTTCTAGCTACCAGTGACACAGAGCCATCATATAAAGTACCTGTAGTAATAATTTTTTTTTCAAAATTACCTTATATCTGAAGTAAAAAGGCTGAGTTTTGGACCCCACTGAACCTAAGTTAACGTGGTGTTAACACGTTATCTTACGTTCAGGAGCAGGCCAACGCCTCAACCACTCTAATGCTACTTTCCGGCTGTACTAGGAACTGGTTTTGATCTCCTAGACAGAAAAATCTACTGGAACGCTCTTCCTGTTGAAGTTGGATTTCCCACTGGGAAAGTAGGAGCAACTCCAACTACCCCCAGTTACAACTTGAAATGCTGAATTAGCATTTTTATATTTCCGCTCAGCAGTAGTCAGATGTGGTCATGTTTACTTTACAAGTCATGTGTATGAGTATGTCTAAAACCAATGTTACATGTAGCACATGCAACTACAAACTCAACAAATTAAATGTGGTGCTTGTTTATGGAAAGTAAACAAGCACCACAAACATAGCAATTATGTTTGCAAGAGAAACCGTAAACAACGTCTATGGGCATTGCCATATTGAAATTCCGACTTCTTAAAGCTGCAGTATGTACCTTTTACAAATACTTGTCTTTCCAAATTTGTTAAAACTGTCGTCATGTCATGACAGTATGACACATAATTTGTGAAAAGACTGAGCTTCTCCAACTCCTCACTGAGTTTCTACTATTGCCCTCTATAGAAATTCACCACTAACAGTCAAAAACAACCAATCAGAGCCAGGAGGAGAGTCTTAGTGCTATCAATCAATTCTGCTCATTGTGCTAATAGCAGAGAAAAAACCTACTGTGCAGCAAAACTGTTTATCTGCCGTCATCGGTGGCCATGCTAACGATCTTTAGCATTTGTGGCAGGCTATGTTGAGTGACTGACAGCGCTAAGACCGCTAAGATTATTCTTTACTTTGATCAAATATGTAAAAAGCATTCTTTGTAATAAAAGTTACATACTGCAGCTCCCCCAGCACCCGTCCCTTCATCCCTACCTTGTTCTCACCTCCCATTAACTCCTCATTGTTCATCTGGGAGGGGTGGCGGGTACTAAGCAGACTTCAGAAAAGTTATTTCATGAAGACTGGACTCCCACACTGAGTTTTCACCCAAGGCTCCATTCAATTAGCTCCCATATGACTCATATCCCCATTCGTCCATCCATGAGACTCCTTCTTTCATCCATGAAAGACTCTTTACATTCATGTGGCGTGGTTCTTGCTTGTAAAAACTCAGTTCTAAACAGATAAATCAGGCTGAAAGTAAACCTTTGGAATTGCCTTCACTTTAATCCTAAATAAAATATGAACTCTCTCTGCAACTTGTAAAGGGAAATTCAGTCAAATGATACTTTGAGATGTTTATTTATGTTGGAGCCTGTGTGGATCATTTTTGAGCCCGTGAGCATTACTGCAAATACATAATAAATTTGAACTTGTGAATATTTTTTGATATAAAAATTATTTAAGTTGGAAAATCATCCCCCCTCTGAAAATGGTAGGATCAGAATGATCTGTTTAAACATTATTCTGTTTTTGTTTTGTTTTTTTCCTCACCCAGATACTGACTGTTTTTATTTATAATCATGTAACACCTCTCTGCTGCATCCTGTTACACTTATTCCTGATCTGTAGGGCGGAGACTAATGGCCCTTGACATTGAAAGTCTCCTGAAAGAAATGCCACTTTTTAGCTCTGCTGTTAAGGTACGAAGACTACAAACCTTTGGATCTTTTTCCCCAATTTGGTAAGTCCTGTGGACAACTGGATCACTATAGGAAATATTAGAAATGACACCAACGTCAAGAAGAAGGATATGTTGTTTTTGTCAATCTACTGTGCTTCATTTTTGTGAACAGAATATAAACGCGATCTAATCTACAGTACACCTGTACACGTTTTTTTTTTTCTTTTTTTTTCTCTTACAAGCAAGTGGAAGAAACTTATAAAGTATTAGAGAGCCTTTGGTTCATGTGAAAGGCGAATTCACAGGCAGGGAGGAGGATTATAGGAAGGTCTCTGAGTTGCTTCTTATCACGCTGTAACATCCAGCCTGCGGGCGCACTCAAGACGCTTCTTCGAGCTTCAGAGGGAAGAAAGAAAAAGTCATGGAAAACAAAATGCACGGAAAGATGAGTGCCATCAGCACCACGTCGATCGCTGATTCAACTGATTCGAAAGTAAGCGACTTGATTGATGCTGGATACAGAAGGTCTGTCAAAGTGGTCGCGCGTAATTTGGGAAGTCTAGACCCTTTAATTCATGGCTTAAATTCGAGTGGGGACTGCTCAGTTTATAAGGACTGCAATTCTATTGAGGCGTCAGTTTCTGCGAAACAGTCTTATGACAGCAACAGTGACTATTTAAAGTCTGGTAGTGTTCCCTGGGAAGAACTGGTTAAGCTTCAGCGGTCCAGCGCATCTCTGTCGGAAAGTGCAGCAAATCTAAGCCTGTCCTCCACACCTGGGGCTTGTAAATTCATTAAAGACGAAAAGGAGCCCGCTGTGATTATGGACACCCCCTGTCCGAAGTTTGACACATCACCTGAGATTCGTACTCTCGACACCTGCTGCGAAACCGACAGCAAGCAACACCTGGGGCTGGAAGTAATTGCCCGGCCACGGATGCAGGGCTCTCCTAACTTTCTTATAGAGCTGACCAAGCCAGAGCAGCTGGGGAACCCCGGAAGGACCGACTCCAGGTGTGCAGTGTCCGCCCATTCCCCCGCGCCGCACACCACTTTACGTTGGCAGATCCAAACCCCTACTTCTGAGCCTCCGTACTGGCTCCACACCGCATCTATGACCGAGACGGACGCCTTTCCAGCCAGCAGCTACGAAGGGATTCCGAACCACACCCAGACCCAGAGGAACCCTTCGCCTTTCTCCACCTTTCCAGGGTAATACATTTCCTAATGTCGCGTTACTGTTTCTTTTGTTTGTTTTTATTTTTCTATTCAGTGATAAATAGTTTAGTGTGACAAGTGCTGAAATGGGAAGAATATCCCCAACTTTGAAACTTTTTTCTTTATTTCATTATATTATTATTCAAAATAAAAATTGTTTCATATCTGGAGTCAAAAATACTATCAAGAAATTATTTTTCAAATATGTTTTTCTACGTAAGTTAAGAACAACTTAAAATGTGCTTTTGATAGATTCAAAATATTAAGTTTTGAATACGTTCTATATAGAATCCAAATGTATTTATTTCGGCATTCCTTCATTTATTTTCTGTTTCTGTGCTGAATTAGAATTACTTCTCAAACACACCCTAACATTTGATTGGTAAACTTGCTCTGTAACGTCCAATCATCTTAACGTAAAAAATATTAGTCCCGCCCACTGACTTTGATACAAAATACCGACAGACAAGTCGATGATGTTTCAACTTAATTAAAAAAAATGAATACCAGAGATTTAGATGTACTTCTAGAAAAACATGAACACATTGATTTCGTTTCATGCTTAAATATTTACAAATGTTTTTAAAGAATTAGCAAAAATGCTACTATCAATTCATGTATCTCTTTTATTTACAGTTAACGATATATTGAATACATATTATCAATATTTTTAAACGTGTTGACGTATAAAGTATCAATAGTAAAAATTTAAATATTGAAACTAATTCATTTTATTATATATAATTTCCATTTTTACTTAACTTGATTTTTTTTTACTATCATTAGTAAAAAAAAAAGACTAACATCTAATTGGTTAATTTGCCCAGCAACTTGGCTGGCAAATCATCTTAGTCATATTTGCTCCACCTACTGACTTTGCAGGATAAGGCAGGAAGAATGAAGAAAAAAAATACTTAAATAGTTACATATGCTTTTAACAATGAATAAAAACGCTCAATGATTTTCAGACTTTTCTTTTACATTATCTAGCCATTTAAATTGTTTTTAATAAATTGTATATATTGAGAATTATTTTTTGAAATTATCACGTATATACATTTTGCTCCTTACTTGTAGCAGTTTTGGCCCTTGATATATTCAAACCTCTATCAAAAATGTTATTTGGTCTATTTTCTAGGATGCAGCCTCAGAGAATGTGTGTTATCTGTGGTGATGAAGCATCTGGCTGCCACTATGGAGTCCTAACGTGTGGGAGTTGTAAAGTATTTTTCAAAAGGGCAGTGGAAGGTGAGCAACAAATCCAAACGTCTGGCTGACAGATCTGTTTAAATGCATGATTCAAGTTTGCGTTACTTTACTTATTTTGGTTTCCATTCTCTAAAATTGTGATCCTTCCAGACATCACTCTTATATGTTTTTGGGATTATCCTGAAAGGGAAAACGATGGGCTGTAAAATGTTGAACAGTTTAAGTGCTTCAGAATGTTCTCTTAATTCAGAAAGTGCCCTTTAAGTGTTTGAAAACCAAATGCTTTTAGTAGTCACTAACATTGGAAAAGCTACAAAATGATCTATAAATTTTGATGTGATACTGTGGTTAAATGGTATTTATGTGGGATTTTCACATTAATTAAGAGTAATGTGATACTATAACTCTAATATGCTGATAACAGCAACAGCCTGTTGTTGAAGACAATTTTTTTTAAATATTCATTTTTTAGAAAAACATATGGAAGTAACTCACTAAAAACCATTATGTGAATGTTTTTAAACTAAAATAAACCAGGAAGTAATCTGCTAGTTACTGCTATTCCTAACATATAAAACATAGTTTACTATAATCTCCCATACAGATTACCTTTAAGATTGTTTTTCCCACCATTACTTCTTAGATTTCTTTACCTATTTTTAACCATAGCTATCATCTACAAAATGATAGTGATGTCATTTGGTAACACTACTATCTTTGAAGGTTACTGTATATTCAAATATTTAGCAAGTGAAACTACTTTGGCTATATAGGACTCTTGGAGTGATACCAAGCACATGACACAGTCTAAAATAACCTCATTAAAAGATTAACAATTCATTTTACTTTGTGAGAAATGTCTAAATTTGTTCTTTGAGAGTGTTATCTAAATCTCTTTATTGTCATAAGTTTAACACTGATCAGACTATGTGAACACATACTACAAACATAAATACTCAAAGTTGTTCCAGACTGAAATTCATAACAAAGACGGATACAAAATAAAGTTACTACATATAGCCTAAAAACTTTAGATAAGTGAACCAATTTTATTTCTTCACATCTATATTTAGAAAAAATAGCAAGCATTTGTTCTTCAATTAGTTTTTAATAAATTTATGTAACGTTAACTTAGTGGCAACTTGATTAAGTAGCCACACATAAAAAAACCAACAACCTAATTTGGATTGTTTCACTAACCCAGTTCTAAATCAGTTAAACAATCTTGCTCTGGGTTGCTTTAACACAAATGTTTTGGTTATGGTTTTGAGTCATCATACTGGGTTTGCTATTCAACCCAAAAATGGGATGAAGTCACAAATGTCATGTTGATAAAGCTACGCCACAGTTAGAATAGATTGCTGACCAGGTAACTATTTGGGTTAAAATGAATGATTTTCTGTTTTAGCTTAATTCTTCAAACAAGAATGTTACATTGTCTAATAAGTCTTTTAATTACAAACAATGCATATTAATAATAACGGAATAGCACATTATTTAGTCAGTGTGAATGTATGAATGTTAACTGTATAGCTAGCCATAGCTTATGCTAACTAAATAGATGGGTATGCTAACTAGCTAAAACTGTCTTATGTTTGTATTAACTTGTTCTCCAATGTGAACTAGAGTAAGCTACCTTTAGTGTAGCATTACACTAAAGGTAATGCTACCTTTAGTGTTTCCTAAAAGAAAACAAACTGGTTCACTATCATTGATCCAATGTTTGGTTTAAGCTGCCCAACCGCTATTCAGACGGCATAAACCAAGCATCTTTTGGTAAGTGATAAATGCTTTAAGAGCCTTCATCATGTTCCATATCTGAGAAGATTTAAAATTTGAAATGCTACAACAGTAAAAGTTTTCAAAGAAAATTATTGTAACAATGTTCCAACATATCTTTACTTGGGGCCTGTTAGATGCTTTTTAACCTCTAATGGTCTTTGAGCCATACTCCTTTTATGCTACCCAGGTTATTTAATTACACACAGCTACATGTAATAAGCTTATTTATTTGATTGTCTTGTAGTCTAAACAACTTGAAACTAAGATTTTGACTCAAACAGAAAACCCAGTCATTCACAAACACTTTGCAATCTATGGTAGTTGTTAAAGGTTATTAGAAACAGTATCACTTCGAACAGTGTACACCATGTTCTTCATCTTGGACTTTTTTTGTTATCTTGCAGTGCAAGATATAGTGAGAGCCACTATGTCTCACCATGGCCATGTCACTCTGTTCTCACAGCCTTGCCTGTATCTAATTCGCCTCTTTAGGTCTTTTAGAATGCTGCCTGAGTTTGGAGTGGTTAGTCAAGAGCCCGTTCATCATTTACCACCCATGGTTCCCTATATATTTAGAAACCAAGCACTGTTAAAATTGGTTGTACTGTCTGTCTGTGCCCATTCCCCTCAACAGGCCATCACAGCTATCTATGCGCTGGGCGAAATGATTGCATTGTGGACAAAATTCGGAGAAAGAATTGCCCTGCATGTCGCCTCAGAAAGTGTTATCAAGCAGGAATGATGCTTGGAGGTAGGATTTCATTGTTTTTGTTATCAAACCGCAATCACACCTCCATATTAGTCATTTCTTTGAGTAGCAAGCACCATATCTCAATCTTTTGTTCAAAGTTGATTCTTCATAAAAGACCAAGTCTATTGTAAACTTTAGGTTTATGTCAACACCTAAATTAGAACTCAGAAGAGTACACACCCCTGTTAAAATCCCCAAATTTTGAGTCTTAAAACATTGAGAGTAAGATCAATTATTTTAAAACTTTGTTGACAATTTTTTGGTTAATTTTCAAAGTTTAGTCTTTGGGACTCCATCAGCCTTCCACACCTTGATCTGGCAAAGTTCTCGAACTCTCTTGTCCAAAGCCATCTTTGGGTTCCCTACCAATACTTCTCCAGATGTAGTTCCAAAACTAATTTTCTTAAGATGAAGCCATTATTTTGGTGATTTCGATGCATCTCTGATGACGATGATGCTGAAAACTGAATCACTCTTCATCTTCTAGAAGACCTAGTTTCATCTGACAAAAAATATCCCCAGGTCATAATGTTACCACCATCATTCTTCACTGTAGGCATGGTACATTATGTGAAAAGTATAGTCATCTCAATATTTGTATTCACAGTATTATGATTATCACAAATCTCACAAAAGTACAATATTTAAAATACTTGAAATATTGTACATTTTTCTCTAATACAACATATTCCAAGAGTGACAAGTTTAAACTTGGCATTCTAATCCAACTTTCAGCCTGATGGATGAAATCTTCCTGCAGCAGTACTTAACAGATTACATGTAGATTTATGCCAATTAATATCATTATCGCAATATTTACAAATAATATCATCACTGCATAGTTTTTCAAATATTGTA
Organism: Brachyrhaphis roseni; assembly: GCA_903066815.1. Taxonomy (NCBI): domain Eukaryota; kingdom Metazoa; phylum Chordata; class Actinopteri; order Cyprinodontiformes; family Poeciliidae; genus Brachyrhaphis; species Brachyrhaphis roseni. The sequence goes on from CAEFZY010023128.1 coordinate 60,827, forward strand.
CTGGATTACCTTTTTTTTATATCCAAGTATTTTACAAATTAATTTGTGTGATTTTTGCTTGGGTTACTTCCTTATTAGATTTGATAAAGCTTTATATTTGTGTCATAGGCAGGAAACTGAAGCGCTTCGGAGCCTTGAAGGCCTTAGGCTTGGCCCCGTCCCTGATGTTCCAGTCCCATTTGGCCATGTCCGGAGATGGCCAGGCCTTGACCTCCATGTCTTGTGTACCAAGCATCCATGAGCTTCAGCTTTCCCAACAAATAATTAACATCCTGGAAAACATCGAGCCTGAGATTGTGTACTCTGGTTACGACAACTTACAACCTGAAGTTCCCCATCTTCTGCTCAACAGTCTCAACAGGCTGTGTGAGAAACAGCTGCTGTGGATTGTCAAGTGGTCCAAGTCCCTGCCAGGTAACAGCCCTCTTCATGTCAGGGTTGCCACTTTTGTTGTCATAGGGATCGCTCTGGAAGACCTTGCTAAAGGTCTCAACCTTTAGTGATTCACATTAGTCACAAGAAGTGTTCAACTCTTATCTCAGAGAGAACAACAAAACATGAAAACCAATGCCCTGCAGTGATGATTCACTTATGAATCACGTTGCATCAATTTAAGAGGTAGGAAAAAAATTGTCAAAATGAGGTATTTTGATGCTTTTTGACTCTGTGTTCTACTTTATTTCTAAGGTTTTCGGAATCTTCACATCAACGATCAGATGACTCTAATTCAGTACTCATGGATGAACCTGATGGTGTTCTCTCTTGGGTGGCGCTCTTTTCAGAATGTCACCAGCGAATATTTATACTTTGCGCCTGATCTGATTCTTAGCCAGTAAGTAAATATCTCAGTGCCTTGAAAAAGTCTGACATTTTTGATTTTATATGAACAAACTGCAGTGAGACTATATGCTATCAGAAGTCAGCTAGTAAGTAAATCCACCAATTTATGATTTATTTGCAGTGTAAATATAGCTTTTCTGTAAAAGTCTCAGAGGTTTGTCAAAGAACATTATTAAAAAAGGCCCAGGAAGACCAAGACACATAGCAAAAAAAACCCAGATGGCTATTTAGGGTATCAGAGCTGCAGCTAAGAGGCAGATAGTAACTATGGCAGATCTGCAGAGATCCACTAGCCAGGCCATTGTCTTCCTACCTAATTCCAGTTGATTCCCATCTACCTTCAGTTTTACATCTGGGTTTTCTCCCATTGAGCTGGATTTCTCTGAAGGAATTTTAACCAGGCCAAACAGTGAACAAAAAGAGGAGTTGTGAACGATGAAGCCAATTTTCTGTTCTGTTTTAGAATTCTAGTCTGTCTATGGTTGTAATTTGGCAATAGCAATGGAGGAAGTGAATGGAGTCATTTGGTCCGTGTTGGCCACACTCCCAAATATTGAATTAACAGCCATCTTATTCGGCTCTAAACTTCTCTCTTCACAGTAGGGGATGGTTGTTTACAACACAGCTCATTTCCAATATAGCGCTGAACTGGCCCATTACATCATGGTCAAATGTTAGCAATTGGGTGCAATGTAAAATCTCAACTGAGTCCATGCCTCCAGCAAGCAATTGCTTCTCAATAGCCAAAGATCCAGACCCTTTGTATGAAGCAAAGCATAGAAGCATAGAATGTTTTTTTACTAGGCTAGAGATCCTCTACTCAGTGGAGAGAAACTGGATAGGAAACGTATTAGTCAAGCATTCGAAAAATCTGACTTTCATGGTAGAAAATGCAGAAGAAAGCCACTAGTTAAAAGAAAGTCACCAGACATCCTGTTTGAAGTTTGTCAGCGTAGAAGACAACAAACCAAATGACAAGATAGAAATTCAACCTTTTGGCCATTAAAAAAGACATTATATGGGGCAGAATATACACAGAGCATATCACCCGAAACACACTATAGCCATGGTGGTGGCATCATCGTGGTGGATGTATGCTTTTCTTCAGCAAGGACAAGAAATCTGCGCAGAGTAATTGGAAAGATCAACAGAGATAAATACGATGCAGTTCTGGGAGAAAACCTTGCAAAAGCAGAAAAACATTTGAAATTGGTTCAGAGGGACTATGAAGAATGGTCTAATTGAGGTCCAGATCTAAAACAAAGCAACAATCTCTGAGAAGATTTAAAAATTTGTTTTCATCCTACCCATATCCAGTTTGACTGAGTCAGAGCTATTTACAAAGAATTTTAAACAGCATAAAGATGCATAAAAGTTGGTGTTGGTAACTTGCCAAAAGTTGAAAAGCCTTACAGATTCCATGAATAGTATTAAGTCAAGATGTTCAAACAGAGAAAAAAGAATCAGTGTAATTTTGAAAAAGATACTTTAAGCTATATTTATTTCTTTTCATTAATTTTTAGGGAGCAAATGAGGAGATCCCCAATTTATGACCTCTGCCTGGCAATCCAGTTCATTCCTCAGGAGTTTGCCAACCTACAAGTGACCCGTGAGGAATTCCTCTGCATGAAAGCTATAATATTACTCACCACAGGTGGGACCCTTAAAATTGAACACAACCACTACACAATGTTGCAATTTCAGAAATGTGAAGCTTTGAAGACCAACTACTGCAGAGCTGAACAAAAACAGGAGTGTTTAACAAGATTAGACCTTGAATAGATTAATGTAGCAACTATTGTCAAGTTATTTTTCCTTATCAAACAAAAACATGTTATTCAAGCACATATATTTCCTTTTCCTGAAGCATTTTTTACAACAGATGGTTGCAATTTACAATTTGCATTTAAATTTGACTTCTTGCTTGTCTTATACGCTCTCAGTGCCTCTTGAAGGTCTGAAAAGTCAGGCCGCATTTGAGGAGATGAGACAAAACTACATACGAGAGCTGTCCAGAGCCATTCACATGAAGGAGAAGGGCATGGTGGCCAGCTCCCAGCGGTTCTACCACCTTACCAAACTGATGGATGCCATGCATGATGTAAGGCTCTTTCAGAAAGTACACCTCCAGTGTGTCCATACTTATTGAGCACCAAAAATGAACAGAAATGTCTCCTCTCTGACAGATAGTGAAGAAGGTCAACCTGTTCTGTCTGAGCACCTTCATCCAGGCCGACGGCATGAAAGTGGAGTTTCCAGAGATGATGTCAGAAGTCATCGCCTCTCAACTTCCCAAGGTGCTGGCTGGGATGGTAAAACCCCTGTTGTTCCACACGAAGCAGTAATGCAAACATCATGACTCCATGGTGGTGGCATTTGACTGGATTACAGCTGCAGAATACTTAATTCTTCAGACCCTGCATTCTGCTGTAGTCAAATGTGTAAACTATGATAAATGCCTCAATGCAAGGGAAAATGATAAAAAAAAAATGGATTGACATGAATGTAAAGTGCCTACGAAAGCATGAATATCCTTGATTGTTTAATTTTCAGTTTTTAATCATGTTACAAAAACAAACTTTAATATATTTTATTTGGGTTTTCTGTAACAGACCAACATAAAACAGTGTAGAATTTTTAAGTTTATAGTTCAGATAAAATAATATTTTGCTGGTCGGGGTCACTTTAGCCAAATGTTTTCCATCTTTGATTGCTTTTTTTATTATTATTTGAAACCGTGACAGAAAAACCTGAGGGCCATCTGTCATTTTGTCAGATTATAATTCACACTCCTGACCTATTCGTGTAGTAGTAGACGTGTTTACGAGCAAAGTACAGCTAATTAAGGCCTTGTTCACACGGAGCCGATTTTCAGCGTATCTGCAAAAGATTTTTGTTGTTTAGGCAGTGCGTTCACATGGATTCAGAGTCTTGTGAGACTGCAAACTATGATTTTTGGTGACGTTGAAGCTCTATTTCTCTTTATGACTTGCATGCACATCAATTTCACAAATAAACGAGGCTGGTTTGGTGTTTTTGTGTCGTTCTCTGGTAGTATTACAGCGCCACCGATTGACCCGGCATACCTATTACATATTTTTCTGTGGTGTCATGTCATGTAGGCCCAGATATTTATTTTACGCGTTTCCAAAAATTTGTCATGCTCATTTTTCTAATTCAGGGGGTTTGTCAACATCTGATCACTTCAGTTGGAGAAATGTTCCCTAATTTCAAAACACTGACAGAAGTGGCTTGTAATTCCAGTCTCTAGTGTAGCAGCAGAAAACAGATTCAGCTTCCAGATCAACATCAAAATTCCCATGAGAAATCATCTGTTTGAGGTAAATGTGACAGTAGAGTCAGCAGGAATTCTCCTTGAAACATTTGACTAAGGACAAGTGAGCAAGCAATTCTGGTCCTTGCAGGACTGTGAGTTCAGGCTAGAGCAGATGCACTGTTTGTAAGTTAAGAGCCATTATTTAATGTAATTGTTTTTACATATTGGTCCCACAGTCAGTGTTTTTTTGTCACAGAGGATGCATTCGTCTGCTTGATATATGGAATAATATCGATTCTCTGTTCAGCTTATTCAGGTTGAATATTAGTTAAAATGAATTGAATGTCCAGTAGTCTCTGTGTTTCCTGAATAACAGAATATCTGTATTGATAATGAAATTAACTTAAACACAAACCATCTATTTTTCATCCACTGTTAGATGCCACTTTGTGTTGGTCTATGTCATAAAATCACAATGAAATGTATTAAAGGCTGTGGTTGTTACATGATGAAATCTAAAAAGGGTGTAAACATTTTTGCAAGGCACTGTATCATAAACACAATACAGTGTCTTCCACAAGTATTGTTATTTTTTGGTAAAGATGTGTAAACATTTTTTACTTTTTGGTCAGTCTTCTGACTAAAAATATAGAGAAGTTCAGTCATATTGCTATTTTCTTTAAGCAATATCTTAATCAACAAGCATTTGCCTTACTTTATCTGTTCTCTTGTCTTTCAAATTTTGGAGAGCAACCATAAAAAAATAGGCCTATTTGTCATTTCATATTTAGAACCCAGGAACACATGTGGGCCTCAAAGCTAATCAAAAAAAACCAGACACTATAATCATCTTAAAAATATTTTAAAAATGAATACATTAATACATCATTTTAAATGAAAATGATGTATTTTAACTTACATCATTTTAAAAATGATGCAAAATACACCATTTTAATGCATTAAAATTATGTATTAAGATTTTTTAAATTAATTTAATCAATGAGCTCAAATTAAATAATAGATTTACCCTCCCCCCCAAAAAAAGAAATCTGTGTGAGATTTTAGTACTACATTAGATAAGTTTTAAAGATTTTTACACATCTCCACCAAGGTGACAATAATTGTGTTAGGTCCTGTAAAGCATCTGTCATTAAATCTTTTGTGTATTCTTGTGTATCAAACATTTTCCATTCTGCCACTTGTGCACAGTTTTATCCAAATGCAGCAACACTCTAGATTAAAAAAAAACAATCATCTGAAATACTGATATTTTTGTACTGAAGCTGCAAAAGATAGAACAAAATCTTGCCTTCATTGTGCAGAGCAACTGCATAGCTTATTGACGTACAAATTCAAATTGGGCAGGCAGAGAAAACTGGAGAGATATCTTACCCATTGTCAAATATCTGCACACAAAAATAAAACTAAAACAACTTGCATATGTGCACAAATAACAGCCATTTTTATTTTCAGAACAGAGCACAATTAATCATATTTATCATTTAAGGAATGATGAATACTTATAGTTTATTCAAGCCAGTGAAGTTCATGAAAAAGTAACATTAGTCAAAAAGGTTTCATCAAATCTTTTCACATTAAAAATGTAACTAATCAATCAAACCTTGACACAAAATCCCATGTTAACACAGCATTTAGATTTTGGTGCTTGAACAGGTTTAGGTTATCTATCCAACATGTAGATCTCAGTTTAAATATTCCCGCAATGAAAATGTACTTTCTTCTCATAGATTTCCTCTGTTTTTGCTTTATTTGCCAGACATAAAAGCTTCAGATTAACAAACTAATATTAATGTAATTTCAGATCAACCTGGAAAAACATTAAAAAGATGTATTTCATAACAATCTCACTGATTTTAAGGGGAAAAAGATAAAGACTTATATACTCCTATGTAAAAACAGGCAATGCCCTCACCGGCCAAACATGGTGGTGGTGTGATGATCAGGAGCTAAAAATTTCACACTACTCTCTGCCTCAGGACTTGGTGGCTTAACTTGATTAAGGAAACCACAAATAATCTGCTCTATAGCAGAAAACACTGAATGTATTCAAATTAAGATAATTCTGCAAAGAAGGGGGTCATAATGCTCCAAAGCAATAAAAAATAATTACCTGATGCTTGATGGCAGTTTTTTTTAATACACTTTACATAACCAGTTGGTAAGGGACTGATTTTCATCCAAGGTTTTTTTTTTCTTAATAAAATAAAAATTGAATTTTTTATTTACTGTTATCTTTATCTGATGTCAAACTTTTATGAGTGACAAAAAAGCAAAAAACAGAAGGAATTTGTGATACTTGCAATACTCTACTTGTTCATCCCAAAGTGAAATATAAACCACATGTATCTGGACAGCTGGTTTGATCATTCACTCTGTATTTGCTGACCTATTTCTTTAGGATAAATTAAATGTTTGAAAGAAATCCTAATAACTGTGTGAAAAAGCGTGCCAATTTTGACATATTCAGGAAATGAGTATCATTCCCTGACATGCCCTGGCAAATTCATTTACTGTAAGGGAGTAGTAGTCCAGCATCAAGTGTTCAAGGCCACCTCGCATTCTTCGAAGTGTAAATGGAAAAGAACAGCCTGATCCTGGCAGGAGCTAAATGTCAAATATTCTCCCAAATACATTTTGGGAAACTAGAGAAAGTTTAACTTTGGCGGGGTTTTTTTTTTTTTTTGGTTGTTTGTTTTTAAGTTCGTAATACGTAAAGAGCAAAAATGATTGTGTTTTTCTTTGTTTTTTATTTCTATCTTTTTTTCTGAAACTATCACTAAATTTAACTTTGTAGACAATTTTTGATTTTTAGTGTGGGGATGTTGACAAGAGTAAATATGTATTAAATGTCTTCTTTCACACATAACAATGTCATACTTGTGTAGTTATTACTTGTACACCAGTGTACCACTGACCACACAATATACATTTGATGAAATAACTTTTACATACGACGTATATTTGATGTGCCAATATTCTGTAACAGACAGTTACAAGAAGTAAATATTTAATATAACTTTAAAGAAAAAAAAAAACATGAGCAGGTGTTGTACAGTAGCATTTAACTGACGAGGCAACAGCCAGGAACAGTTTCAGTGGGTAAACAATAGTCCAGAGATATTAAGGTGCAAAACCATTATCGCTTTCTCTACAATATTCTAACAGAATAGATTATTTTATGTGAAATCACAGCTTGATCAATCAAAATGTTTGTGACAGATTTGTGATGAAATGTGGTGAAATGGGTTCATATAGAATACATTTCTGAGAATAAAATAACTAAAAGGGAAATTGATTGTTCTGTGATTCTGTAGGCTTATACTAGAGATCAGTGTTGTCATTTTGTACTATATTTACATCTGACTTTAATGCCAAGCTGAATTGCTCTGTGGAGCAAACAAATGCATCAAAATTTTATAAAGGAAGGTATAGAATTGGTCATTAGTTTGTGAAAACGCAAAAGATGTTGGCAAACAATAGTCAAAAGATTAGCCACATCTGCATGAATGTCTAAATAATTTTGAGTTTTTAATCGAACTTAAAAAAAAACAAAAAAAAAACAGCAGGCGTTAAAGTCATGAACAAAAACATGTCTAAAACATTATCATTAGAACAATAAAATAGTTCAAATTAAATATTAGAGGTGAATTTAAGCAAATTTTTTCCAGAAAGATACAACAAACTTTTTGTGTTGATTTAATTAGGTTTTCTTGGGAAGACTGCTAAAAAAAACTAAATGTTTGCCTAATGCCTCTCTTATATTTTTCAAAAAAGAGAAGTATAATAAAAAAAAGAGCTACAATTTAAACTAAATATAATTTAGAACCTCACATTAAAAATCTGGGCACATTTAAGGATTTTTAAGGTCTTAAATTGAGATGGTTACATATAAGACTTTTTCTGGCTTTAAAAGACCTTTCATAAATCCAGTCTCACTCTAACTCCTCCAATTGTTCCTGCCATTGCAGGTAAGGAGCTCAGTCTTTGCCACATCTGATCATGAGACATTTCTCCTGAAGGCATTTGGCTTTTCAATTTAAGCATCTGCAAATTTCACTCTTTAAATGCTTATATTCAGTTCCTGGACCTTGACCGTAAATATATTCAATATTAGTGCATTATATGTACAACTTTGACTGTATGGATTAAAGAAAATCCACAATAAAGCCAAACTTGCGCACTCAGATTTTGTTTTCAAAATTAATCAAAGTAGTAGGATGGATTTAGGTTTATTGGGACATATTGAGGAATCTGGGACAATCTAAGTAAAAAGGTATTTTACTGTTGCCTTGAATTTTACAGGTAGCAATTTTGGAGATCCTTACAAAGTAGTGCTTTGGCACTCTAAGATCTGCTTTATAAGTTTGAAGGCAAAGGTAAAATGTCTTTTTTCTTAACCTGTCCAAACACATCTTAATTCTCTCTATATTGCATTACCATTTCACTCTGGAAACCCCCCCAAAAACGATTCAAATATGTCACTCCAAATCCAAAATTAATAAGAGATTCATGTCAAATGATGAGTGTATATAATTCTCTGTCAGGGAACTGGATTTTGGAAACTTAATAGTGAGCACAGAGTTCTTTTTCCATTGTTATCATAAAATATGGCAGGGTTAGCTTCTTTTACAGGTAAACAACATAATTCTCTGGGATTAAACCTGTTTTGCCCTCGTATGTTGCTTGGAGCCAGCCTGGTTCGACAGAGGGGTAGACTAAAGGACATCAGAGAGAGAGAGAGAAAAAAAACACTTTTAAGTCTCAGAGAAAGAACAGGTTGTTGTATTTTAGTTGTACTAGTTCTACAACAAAATGTAGTGAAAAGCACGGTGAAGATTCAGGGTCAGCCTGCTATTTTCAGTCAGCTGTTGGGGTGTATTTTACAATTTAAACTCAAAGCATCAAATCATCAACACCAGGAAGGTAATTACTGTGGAGAGTAATTAAAAGCATTAAGCCTGCTTGTAAATGATGGGGAACATTTGCTGATGTTTTTTGCCTTTGGCTGCAGATTCTGCAGGGTGTGTTAACAGGGAACAGGCACCAGAGCCAATCACTAGGTTACAGTGACCTGGCTGCTCTGCTTATGGGTCAAGCCATCTCTTTATTGGAAAAAAACATGAAGCAATAATACAAATAACATGGTTGTTAAGATTTTCAGCATGCATAGTGGGTTGTGGGGTTGTTGTTATATGAAACCTTTCTTCAAACCTCTACCTAATATACAGGCATATCTCAGTATGCCTGTACACTGAGATATACAGGCATACTGTACATCACAGTACAGTAAACCCTCGCTATAACGCGGTTCACCTTCCGGACCTCGCTGCTTCGCGGATTTTTTTGTGCAGTTTTTTCCACAGTGCATTGTATTCTGCGTCCTGATTGGCTAAACAGTCTCAGCGCTCCTTCTCTATCTGTGTGCCAATAACGTTACGGCATTTAAATATACGTGGCAAATTTTGGTAAATGTTTTCGCCCAGGAGAAAAAAAGAGCGACAACAACTACCAATAACTATGTTCTTCTTTCGAAAAAACACACCTGCACCACAGGCTTCAGAAGAAAAAGTCACTAGAGAGCAGAGTCAGGCCGCAGCGTCACAGTCAGAGGCACAGTGAAATACGCGAGTAACAATTTGTCCTACTGTACTTCATATTGATGATTAAAATGATTATTTTACTGTAGTTATTTGTAAGAAAGCGTTATCTATCCATCCATCCATTTTCTTACACCCTTGTCCCCAGTGGGGTTGGAGGTGCTGGTGCCTATCTCCAGCCAACGTTCAGGGCGAAAAGCGGGGTCACCCTGGACAGGCCGCCAGTCTGTCGCAGTGAAAGCGTTAAATTTGTTTTAAAAAAATGCTTGGGCCTGAAAACAGGTTTTGTTCTTTGGTTTCAATGTAGAGTATTTAATTATGCTGTATAATAATTGTAAAAAATAAAGGTAACTACTTCACGGATTTCGCCTATCACGGGTTCTTTTCGGAACGCAACCCCCTCGATAAACGAGGGTTCACTGTATGCAGTACGCCTGTACACCGAGGCATATTTAGTTCTCTTTTGAACTAAATGTTCACCAAAAGTGAACGTTAAGTTTTGATTTATTTAGATGATTATGGGTTACAGCGTGTCTCGCCAAATTATCATCAACTGTGGAAATCTCTCACTGATCTCACGTATGTCATGTTATGAACCATACCACACAGCAAATGAACCCATAAAATCTTACCAAGTATTTTTTTTTTTTGTCTAGTTCCTAATGCAAATGTCTTCAAACACTTGAAACTATCTTACAAGAAACTTTGCAGCAATATATAAGAACTTGCTTTATTGTGGCAGCTTTGTGCAATTATAACAAGAAATTTCCCATGTTGTTATAAGTGAAAAAATGCCGGTGAAACTTTTTAACCAATATTCAAGAAGTATTGAATTAAAATAAGCTCCCATGTTATGGTAAAGATATTTGCACTGAAAACTAGACAAAAATTGCTAATTTGTGTTTTTGCAGTGCACTCTCCTCATGGACAGGGAGCTTTATTTTTAGATGAGATGCAAAACTTTTTATGGTGGACTTTATACCATCAAACAATACACTGCAAAATCATACAATCTTACAAAGTATATTTGTCAAGTTTCTAGCACAAATATTGTAGTGCACTTAAAATAATGACTTATAAGTAACTATTTTTTATGTCTTATCAATTAAAAACAGCCCTAGTTTCACTATCAGATCTTTTCACTTATAATAAGGGAAAATGTCTTATTATAAGTGAAAAAAAATCAGCCAGTGGAGCTAGGACTTTTTTAAAAATCAATATTATGAAATTATTGAGCTAAAACAATCTCCTACATCTTGCTGAAAAGTTACTTATTAGTTAGTTTTGTCTTGTTTCAACTGTACTAAGATATTTGCATCAGAAACTAGACAAAATAAATACTTTGTAACATTTTGCAGTTTTACAGTGTAATCCAATCGTCTTTCTCCTTAGCAACTCCTAAAGTCACATTTGGTGTAGGAGTGGCTTAACAAAAGCAATGCAACCATCCACTGGACCCACAGTCCATGCCTTCTGAATCTGCCTACTGCCTCTGTACTTTTTACAATCGTGTTTTTCTTCTGCCTAACTTTAATTGGCTGTGCTTGCAAATGGTAATCTGTGAATTCCCAGCAACTTTAGGAATGTCCTTTTGCAGCTTACTGGTGATCAGAATAGTCAGCAATTTTCTCCAGATTGTTAAGGTCAAAATGTGATCATACCACAACATTTCTGTATTAAAAATGCTGATTATTATTTTTTTTTGGTTTGGTGAAGTATTCTACTTTTATTTTTTATAATATCTTTTATGTGTTTGCTTGTTTTATGTTGATGTTTTTTATGTGATGTCTGTTCAGCACTTTGGTCAGTTTTGTTGTTTTAAAAAATGCTTTAAAATAAAGTTCGCTTGAATTTTCTGACATACAGCCATCAATACAAGCAGAAATAAATGCTTGAAACATATCGGTGTCTGAGTGTCACTTTTTGACATAACAAAAGTTTCTGTTTTCATACCATTTGAGAAGTGCGCCCCCTGAGGAAAGCTGAGCTCGTTGCTGTGCCCTGCCTCACAGGAATACATGGCTTTGGCATCTCTATAAAGTCGAGAAAAAATAGATAATGGTAATCTGTGAATCTGAACGAATATCAGAGTTAATAATAAGGTCTACATGTTGTAGATTGTGTTGTTTTACCTTCCTATAGGGACAGATTGTGAAGAAGAGGGATTTTCAAAAAGCAGCGCTCTGGCAGCAACCCTAAAAAGGAATAGAAATAAGACACAGCCATAAAAGAAAGATTGACCATTTTTGTTTTTGACCAAATCACCTCTGCTCCGTTGCTTTGGCCAGCATTTCACATTGTTTAGAGAGACGCGAAAGGCAAAAACTACATATAAGGGGAGGCTTCCTTCCTCTAGGCAGACTGAGCTTCGTCATGGCGCAGAATCGAGGTGAAACACGCAACACAGACGCACATGAACAAAGAGCACGCCAGTCGTAGGAGTCAAGGTCATCTGCAGAGCTTAAGGGGCAGGCTGGGTGGGTGCTGGACAGGGAAAGACTACTTTCGAGACCGTGTGACTGGCTCCACAGACACGACAAGTCAAACAATCTGTTTGTCCCAGGAGAACGAGCACAGACTGCTGCTGGGTCACATCAACCCTAGAGCAGGCAGAATGCAATTAAAGGCAGCCCTCCCACCAGAGCACAGAAGACATAAATCTCCAAACATGCACTCATTTGATTTTAGAAACCTCTCAATGCTCGTAAACCGGGGAGGGAGGAGGCAGACAACTCAGACGGAGAGAGGGAGGAAGGAAAGAGGGCGGAAAAAATTGCTGCTAAGCAATTGTGCTCCAGTCTTACCGGGTTATTGAGGATTTGTGGTGCCGTGTCGCCCTGTAAATATTTAGAGCCCCGAAAAGTAATGACAGCTCTAGAACTTTTTTTTTTATATTATGTCATGATGTAAACTTAAACTTCAATACACTTTTTTTGTATGTAATCAGGGCTACACAAAATTGTAATTATGAAAATTTAAAAAAATACAATTTAGATTTTTTTTTTTTTTTTTTATAAAAATCTGAATAGTGTGGGATGCATCTAGTGACTGAAACTGTTGCCAAATATTTTTTGGGGGGCAAAATTGCTAACCTTAATTCAAATCTAAATGAATGTCAATTTTCTTGCCACAGGGTATCAGTTGGATTCAGGTCTGCAGTTAGTTTTAATGTAAGCCATTGATTATGATCGTTGACCTGCCAAAAAGTTCATCCCAGTCTCAAGCCCATTACAGCCTCTTTCTGGCTTCCTTCTTTGGGTTCTTGATTTGTGATTTTTGTTATGGGTTGAAATAGTTTTAGTGATATTAGCTCTTCCTGGTATGTCTGTTTTCATAGTTTACTCATGTGTTCCCCTTTCTGAATAGTTTCTCTAGATTATTCCTGTTAGTGAGTTAGATTATTCCCTTTCTGTTTTATTTAGGCAAGTGTTAGCACATTCTGTTCAGTTCCTTTCACTCCTTTCCAGTAAGATTCAGTCATGTCGATTTTTGTCTAGTTTCACAGTTTATTCCAACATTTTGATTTTTTTTTCCTTTTTACATTACTCCTCTCTCATGTTGCTCTGGTGTTTTGGTTTTATTTTTCCATTCTCATTAGTTTCATTACTGCTATTTAGATTTGCTGTTCATTTTACTGTCTAATAGGTGTTACACATTTCCTTAGGTTTTCTACACTTCTTGTGTATTTGTGTTAATTTTCTTCTTTTACTTTTAGGGCCATTTATCCTTTTGGCTTCAGTTCCTATTTTGTCTCAGTTCAGTTTCTACTTCCATACGATCAAGCCCACTAAACTTAGCTATATTACCTCATCTCAGTTATGCCGCCCACCTGTTACTGTTGTCTTTCCAAAAAAACAACAGCCTTTGAAAAGTTTCTCCCATCTGAGTAGTGGATTTGTGCACCTCCTATCAAATTCCCATGGGCCTCTTCATTGCTTCTCTGATTAATCTTGCTTATAGATATATTATCATGATAAAATGTGTGACTTATCATAATAATGATAAATTATCGATGATGTTTCCCAATACTCAAAGCTGACAGTATGTTTAAGATTGTTACTTTTGCTGCTTCGGTTATCATCTTCACTGTTGATTTCACAGGTTCTTGGAAAACTACAAAACTATTATTAGCAGCAGTTATTGCATGCTGTTTAGCTGTACAGTTGCACTACTTAATATAACTGTGCGGAAGTAGCCTATTTGATAACAGATGAGCGTTATTTTTTTCAAAGCAGTATTTGTGTTTGTGGGGCTCTGACTGTGTACGGAAGTCATAATGAAAACCACAAACTATCATGATAAAACATTAAGCTCATATCTTCAAGTCCTAGTTTTCAGTTGTGCCATGATAATAGATTGAACAGACCTCTGGGAAATGTTCAAAGCTTGGAATATTGTTTTGTAAATAATTCCTAATCTAAACTTCCTCACCACTTATCTCCTACTTATCTGCTGTGTTCCTTGTTCTTCATTTTGTTGTTTCTTCACTAATGTTCTAAAAAAAAAAAAAAAACAGACCTTCACAGAACAGCTGAGAGTAAATCAAAAAGAGGGACTGTTTGTTAAGTAAGTGACTTCTGGGGGCAAAAGACTGTATTAGATTTATTTAGGGGTAACAGAGTGAAGGGGGCACTTTTAAGATTTTAACACTGGTGTGAATTTTTTTGCTAAAACTTTTGAAAACCCTTCATCATTTACTCCCTTCTGCATAAAAATGAAGCTCGTAGTTGTAACGTAATAAGATGTGAAAAAGTTCTAGGGTTATGAAGACTTTTGCAAAACAATATATGCATCCAGTATAATAATATTGATTTAAGAAATAAGGGTATTACTGTTTGTGTTCTGTTGGATAATTGGTAAACCATTTTGTCCGTTGAATATCTCTTGAAGCTCAGATAACAGTTTTAAATCACTGAAGAACACCAAGAAACTAGATATACAACCAAAACAATTTAATAAATCAAAGTACTAAACTGTTCCAGCTAGTTTATCATTTCAGCGCACAGGAATAGATAAAAGACAGATAAAATGTCATGGGTAAAGCTATTTTTGACAGAACCTGATAATCAAATATATATAAAAAAATCTCATTACACTGAGCCTGGCCTCTGGTAGCCGTTGTTCACCGACGCGTCTATCCTGCGGCGGATCACTTGCTTCGGTGGAAGGTTGGGGTGATCACCAGGCTTTAAGCTCTCTTTGGTCTCCAGTGTTGATAAACTTTGGACAGAACCAGAACAGCTCTGCTGGCCTTGAGAGTCAGAGACACACAATAACAGATTATAATTGACTCAAAGACACAAAATGTGACGATAAAGCAGCCGGGAGCAATAACTCAGGAAACGAGACGCTTTTAATTCTGCAATTTAATTTGCCAAGTTTATGTCAAGAGGTGTAGTTAAACCAGATGTTTACATATTTGTGAAAAAAGAGATTATTTTTAGCTCTATTCAAATCAGAATAGTTAAAAGTTTTGGCCATTCCTCCCAACAGACCTCATTTACACTACAAAAAGATAAACATATTTTTGGTCTAGTTCTTAGTGCAAATATCTTGGTAGACTTGAAATGATAACCAAAAACCTAAATTCTAATATTATCAGAGAACAGAATATCTCTCTAAAAATTAAGGTATTTGTTCATCATTTATCATCATGAATTTCTCATGAGAATTTTGATTAGTTATTGTCATGCTCATTTCCAGTTAATGATGTTTAAAACTCCCAAAACTGTCTGTTGTTGGGATTGTTGGTTTTACTAGTTTCTCCACTGTTTGTTCAATGAAAGTATCAATAAATATCAATAAATTTGATTAAATGCCGTTTGTGTGTGCATTTTAGTGATATAGTATCACATTTCCTTATGTGATTGGTGTCCTAAACAAGCACAGTACAAATGGGGATGTTTTTTTATTTTTTCAGATCTGTGTTTGTGGGGCCAGGCAGTCACAACCATACAGTTACCAAAAAAGTAATAAATAGCAGTCATCACTTTTATCATTATTGTAACAATACCACAAAATAATATTTGTAAAGGTCCATAACTCCCACCATGCACATACATTTTAAATGCGCAGTTTAAAAACAAAGTTTATATCTAAAAAACACTTTTACATTTCTGAGTTTAACAGAAGCATTAAAATATCCCGTAAGAATAAACTATTTATTCTAGCTTTTTTGAATGTTAAGAAAATGAACATTTTCTGAACATTTTCTTATATCTATAAGAAGATATAAGGTGCTATATCTTCTTATAGTGTATGAAGTGCTTTATAAATAAAGTTGGTATGGTATGGTATAGCACGTTACATAGCTATAAGAAGATAGATGTAAGGTGGATGTAAACATCTTTTTGATCTGCTCTGTCACACTATCCCTGACATCCGATAATTATCCTACCGTCAGATCCTGGCAGTGATTTCAGTGAAGGAGAAACAGAACGACTCGGCAGCGCCGGCTTGAGGTCAGAGCGGCAGTGGGGGGCTTTTTTGGGTGCGGGAGACAGTCGAGGTGTCGTGCTGACTGAGGACAGGCTGAAAGTGTCCTCAGACTCCCCATCTGTTCGACCTCCCTCCTCCCGGGAGCTGGACTCGGGGCTGCTGACGCATGGCGCGCTCCCGGGGCCGTTCGAGAGCTGCGACGGGGTCCGGCGGAGGAGGTCCGACCTGCCGAGGCATCTTCCTGCTCCAGAGGAAGCGGTTTTGGAGGGGGTGTTTTGCTCTGAGGAGTGGGATGACAGAGACTCCATGCTGCCCATAGGGGTGCTGCTGGGACTGCTGCTCAAGGTGTCACCTATGCAGGGACCAGAAAGCAGGCAAACAGGGCCTCATAAAAAACCTGCTGCGACACTGCAATTTAATACTCCACTTTTGATTTAAGATCGGCCAGATAAATTTTATCATAAGGAATACTTTAATTCCACATAATTAATTCCTAAAATAATTATTCAAAACCTGTGCATATGTTTGAGGGAAATTAAAGCCCACTGACAGGTTTTGGCCTGACGTGCTGTGTGAGAACCTGCGGTGATAAGTAATCACCTCGTTGGTACTCACTTTCTGCGTCTGCCAGGCACAGTGTTGGGGTGTAAAGACTGCGCGGCTTGCGGGGCCCCTTGGACAGACAGATGGCTCTGCTCCTGCGGGAGCCGGTCCGGCTCTGCGGCTGTGGCAGAGGCACGTTGGGATCAGGAGGCTGGTGAAAGATCTGAAGATCCAGAACAGAGCACTGACTCTTAAAAAAAAATCTACACAGCATTTATATTGATTGGCAGGTGAAAAGCTAACTTCAAATATGTGACATTATTAGACTCCCTGGTAAAAATGACAAAAAAGTTTCATATTTTATTGGAGGAACACAATTTTATAATAAAAATGTTCTGTTATGCTCGTTTCTGAGGTACAGCAATAAAGTTTGTGGGTCGATTTGACCCGGGGAGTGTTTAATCATGCCATAGTGTCAGAAACCAAAAAAACCCAGATCCAAAAAACATTTTTTGGATCTGATTAAGAACTCCAATACTAACCATTTGAATCAATAATTATGCGATTATGTTTTTTGATTTCTCACAAATAAAGCATCAATGACGACAACTTACTCATTTGGACATTAGAAATTTAATTTACGTTTTTTATGTCCACTGAAAAAAAACCTAGACACAAAAAAACAATAATTTCCTTTAAATTGATCTCTTGTAAATTTAAAGGTTTATATTACATTTTGATTTTTTTTTCCAATGGGTGATCTTTATAACTGAACTTGAGACACATATACTGTTCAGGGTCAAATTGACCCGCTGATTAAGATCAAGACAAATGAGTCATGCAGAGAGTATTTATGTTTTCCCCTTCTGCTGACACTTCTGCTGAGTGTCCACTCAGTGTGGGTGGAGTTTGCCATGGGAACAGAAAAGGTTCCTGTCAAAAGTTGTATGAACACCTGCTTTCTCAAAGTTTTCTAGTGAAGTAAAGAGAATAGTGAGAGAATGGGCTTGTGTGTGTGCGCATGTGCATGTATGTGTGTGGTGTGGTGTGTGTTGGCGTGGGTGTGTGGGGGGGTATGGTTCATAGCTGCAAGGAAACATATAGAATTGGAAATTTTTTGATCTTTTTTACCCTTCAACTTGACTGCTGAGTCAAATTGACCCGAACAGTAGCTACGCAATATGCAGACGCACAGGGGGTTACAAATGTGTAAAATGAATACATTTTTAATTTATATGTAGAGTGCACCTATTAAGACAAATAGAAAACGTTTCATGCAAAAAAAAGTCTTTCAACTATTCTAACATTTTTTAAAACTTTAAAACAGGCAAATTTGACCCGTTCTGTAAACACAACTGAAACATTATCTCAAAATATACTTCGGTTTGTGTGAGAGTATGCTACTGTTTTATTTGGTAATCCATAATTCCTGATTTCCTTGGGTTTAGCTACATTTGTCCATTGTACTCTTCAGAAATGGAAATACATCATAACACCAAAGTCTGTACAGTAAAGATCAGTTTGGTATGAATATAACATGGTACAGAGGCCTATTTTTCTTAGTCACTCTTCAAAACAAGAAAGATAATAGAACATGTTTTCAAATGTGTGTTGATCTTCATTAGTGAGGAAACAACTTCCTGTTTCCGCGATGTATAAATATAACAGTAAGGTTCAATACTTTTAGCAGAGTTCAAAATGCAAAAGACAAAAGTACATGCCAGTCAAGTAAGTTGATCTTCATACTGTAAATCAGGAGATATCTGAGTAAGACATGATGATTCCAAGATGACACCAAACTATAGCATTGAGTGGCATCTTGGAGTCACCATGTCTCCATAGCAACTGTTATTTACTAGAGAGTCTCAATGATTGGGAAGGGTGCTATATAAGGTTTATAGTAAATAAAAAAGTCTTAGTCACATATATGAAAAAATATATTTTTCTTAACTGTTGCTTTTAAATTATTAACTAGGCGGATTTCTGTTTCAAGTTCAAAAAAAAAAATCTCTCACCTTGTTGAAGTTCTCGATCAGTATTTCTACCACGATGTTCTGAAACTTTATGTTCATCATAGCAGCCACCGTCTCCTCCTGCGACCGCATCAGCGTCGGCCCGAAGATAACACCCAGGTTGGACACCGTCATCAAGTTGGACTGGTTTTGTGCAGAAACTCTGCATGCCGATGTGAAGAGAGTTTAATTAGTTTTATATCATCATTTCTCCTCTCAAAAGGTCACATTTTTGTACAATTGCTTCATTACAGAAACACCTACATGACAAGGTGTTTTATCAGTAACTCCAGCATTTCCCTGTTCCTCTCAGGTAGCTTATGCACCAAAGCATGAACAGCACACACTCTGTAGTTTTGATCATCAGACTCTGAGAAAGAGCAAAAATGTGCGGAATCAGCACACAATAACATCAGAAACTTTTCCAAAGGTCTGTCAGTTATCCAGTATTCCCTTATTTGTTTTTGGCTATTATTTATTTTTCCTGTATTTAATCTCATTGACCAAGTTAAGCATTCTTCTATACTTTAAATTTCTTTTTTTTCGTAATTCAGACTCGCAGAAAGATCAAAATCACAGCATGGAACAGCCTGTGAGCTAAAACAGGGGAGAGGTTTAAATGTTTAAGTGTTTTCCTCGTTTGATTCTTGCCAAAATCAGAACATTAAAGTAGAGCCTGGGAGGGGAACTTTTTCTGCTCCGTCTTTTATGACATATGCAATATTAATATCAGTTCAAATGGAATACTTATAGGCATAAATGCTACAAACTTGAATTCCTCCATGAACATTTTTATTTCCGTAAACAACACGCAAGTGATAGAAGAATGCCTACAGTATGGGATGAAAAAAGCTGTGAAATACAGTAAAGTGTAAAGAAGGGCCTTTATTTCTAAAGGGGTCAAATTATTATTGAGTTGACAAAATTTCAGAAAGTTCATGTTACTTTACTGTTAAACAAAAAAACTGCCAAAAGTGCTTGTCAACTGTAAACAAATTAGGTAAAAAAGGATCTGTTTCTCATTAATTTTTCAAGACCTTTCATTTTTTTCTGCAGCAGACATCAGATCTTCAAACATGAATACTAAGAACGACTAAGCTGGATTTTTCTAAAGTCTGTCTGTGTGCGAGTATGCTACTGTAATAAAATAAGAAATGATCTTAAGGGTGTGGAAACCTTTAGCGGTGTACATAACCCAACCTTTTCGGAACTTACTGACAGCCATGATGAAATCTTTGTGCAGCTTGAAAGTCATGAGAGGCTCAGAGAGGCACCTGATGGGGTAGGAAAACAAAATCCAGTTATAATTTACTGTTATTTTGTGAGACCAGACCTCTGAATGCAGCACCTTCCTGTGTGAGTCAGTGATAGCTCTGAATGCATGGCTAAGAGCAGGGTGCTTTCAGAGTCACAATGGAGGCAGTGATTACTCTTGACAGTTAAGGACATGCAGCTGGTGAGGCGAGCTGACCTGAGGTAATTCTTCAGACCACTGGTGATGGTTTTGTTGTCCCACATCTCAGGATCCAGCTCCATATTCACAGGTGCTTTGGAAGCTGATGAAAATGAGCTTTATTTTTATTTTAAATTTTTTAGCTCCAACACAGTGATTATTTTCCAATCTGCTAGCATGAAACCAACAGGATCTGACGTTTGTGTCTGATGTTTAAGAGGGTATTAAAAATAGCAACTGTCTCCTTGGATAAAGAGATGCAAGAGGAAAACCTAAAGCACACATGTGCAACCCTACTGAGATGGAGCTCGAGCTTTAGAGGGATGTTGGTGACATTTTCTGTTCAAGTATATAAAATGTGCGTAAACAGGATTACCTCGGATAATTTAATGAGGTAAGGGCGAGACAAAATGAGCCCAGATGGCGGTTACACAGTCTGACCACAAAGAGGAGCTCTTTACTCACTCTGAAAGACTACATCATGTTGGCAAAGGAACTAAACTCACAGTGTTTTTTACAATTTTAACTAAAAAATGAAACTACTTACAAAAGACTGTGCTCATCAGCCTCTGTACTTTGGAGTTTACCCCTCCAATTCTATACAGCCCCAATGTACGGATGCCTGGGTGGAAATGGAAAAACGAAATGATTAATTCATTGAAATAAACAGACTGTAAGTTCAGTTACAGCGCTTTGTAAAAAGTAGTCCTTTGGTTAAACGTCAAATCTGTTTAATTGGGATTTAATGTGATAAACCAATGTTAAGTGTATGTGACGTGTATGTAAAATAATAAATTATTTTCCAAAATATAAAAATCTGAAAAGTGTGGTACGCATTTGCATCGACCTCCACTGATTCAATTTTCCGTAAAACCACCTCTAGTGAGTGTACTTGTACATTTTTTTTTTTCATTCTTATTCGCAGACTGGCTGAGGCACACTAGGATTGGATACAGATGAGAGGATCTATGAAAATCACGTTTCAAACTTCATGACTTATTCACAATTTTTTCTGGACATGGTTCATTCTCTCACTGGATATTCTTGGATCTAAATCATTCCGTTGTATGTATGGCTTTATGTTTTGTGGTGTTGTGCTGGACAGTGAACCTCTATCAAGACTTTTGCAGCCTCTAACAGTGCTGCCTTGTATTTTCCCCGCCATCTGCCCTCTATCTGTGGAAGGAAATAATCCCCGCAGCTTGACGTTTCCACCACCATGTGGAACTGCAGGAAAGGTGTGTTCAGGGGTGATGTAAAGTCAGAGTTCTTCTCCAGATTTGGCCAAAAAGTTACATTTTGCTCTGTCTCCCCACAGGAACGTTATTCCATAAGAGAAAGCCTTCTTTGATGTGTCCTCCAAGACTTTGGAGGCAAACTGGAAATGAGACATTGTATTGGTTTCGTTAAGCAATAGTTTCCTTCTTGCCAGTCTTCCATAAAAAACAGATTGTGGATTTCACAACTAACAGTTATACTGTTAGAAGAATTCCCTCACCACCAGCTGTGGATCTCTGCAGCTTGCCCAGAGTTACCGTAGACGTTGTGGCTGTCTTTATGATTAATGCTCTCTTCTCAGTTTGACTGGACAACCATGTCTTTTGAAGCCTGCATTTGAGTTGTAATGTTTCTATTTTTGGATGAAAACTTAAACAGTGTTCTGTATGATGCTCAATGCAATATGGGGTGTCTGTTGTAAAGTCAAAAAGTAACAGTATACATTTGAGTTATTGAATCATTTACAAATGTCACAGCTTTGAAATCGATATTTAATCATTAGCAAGCTAAATATTGAGTCTAAAAATAAATATCTAGCTAGCAAACTAAATATCTGGCTCAGAGCTGAATATTCAGTATGAGGCTACATATTTATTTTGCCAACAAAATATTTGGCTTCAAACTAAGTATTTGTCTTTCTAACTAAATATTTAGTTTGTAACCAAACGTTTAGTTGGAAACTAAAATAAGACAAAATATTTAGCTTTGTAATTAAGTATTTATTTGGAAGCTAAACATTTAACTGGCAAACAAACATTTAGCTTCTCACTAAACATTTAGCATCCTAGCTAAATATATAGCTTGCTAACAAAATATTTAGTTCAAGTCTAAGTATTTGGCTCAAAATAAGTATTTAGCTTGCTAACTAAACATTTTGCTTGGCAATAAATGTTTAGCTTGTGAATTAAATATTTAGTTTTCCAAGTAAGTTTGGAGCTAGAAAGTTAGCTTGGAAACTAAATATTTACCTTGCTTCTTAAATATTTAGTTGGGAACATTTATAAATCAATGAATAACATGGAGAAAATATACTACTTTGTGTTGGCTTCCGGCATAAAGGTGCAACAAAGCACTGCTTGTGGTTGTAACATTGCAAAATATGAAAAATTGCTAATTGTAATTGTGGATGGCATGCCATTTCACTAGATTAGAATGAATATTAATGAACAAAGTCAATTAATCAGGACCAGGTACCGTTCGAGTAATTCGACACATGAAAGCTGGGGGGATTTAAATGCCTCACCTCTCGTCTCGACCAGGTCAACGCATTTCCGCACGAAGTTAAAACCTGCCTCGTTAAGATACGCTGGAACATAACACAAAAAGGGGGTTTGACATGTCAATTAGTGGCTGGGTTAACTACATATCACATAGGAATAATCAGCCTTCCCTTATGCCTTGGCTCAAACTAACACGATTAATAAGATACAGCTTCTGTGCTGGAAGGCTCTGCTGTGTCAGCTGAGTGGGCGAATACCGAACAACTGTGTTAATGAGCAGATATAGCTATAAGTAAGAAAGAAACCTACTTGTTTATTTATGTGTGGTGACTCTATTAACTTATTATCAAGCATGAATATATGTAGTTTAATGATGAAAAGGGTTTGGAAAGATGAAAAAAAAAAACAACACACTTACTTTCCTCTTTTTTGCTTAGTATGGCTGGCAGGTTGTAAATCTGCAGAAAGTTTGGAAGAAAGTCATTACTTCACTGCTTTTACATGTGGAAAAAAAAAATAAAAAAATGACCCAGATATGTTCCAGTGCCCCAAAGCTTATAAGCTCTCTGTGAAATTCTTTTGCATTTCAAGCCACCAGAAGAGGGTGCTGCAGACAAATCAGTCGGTAACACAACTGATCAGATCAGACAAAACAATTAAACACTAGCCAAAAACAATAGCATGAACAAAATAAATATTTTACAGATGAACTGACAGAGATCCTCACCGGCTCCTTGCCATCCATGGCCTCCAGCCACAGTCTTCTGTTGGACTCTGACAGCGCCTGCAGTGTCATTACGCCATGCCTGGAAGGTTTTAGGAGAAAAGCTGGTCTCAGTATGATCTCATTGCTGTGGGGCCCTTGGACGGACCGTGTTTACACTGGCTGATTCATCTATAAAAGGACTACTGTTACTAAAATAGCTCGTGTGCGAATGCTTGACTTCAAACTGTGTCCTCACTTGGCTCTGTGCTTCACAATCCAATCCCAGCTAAAAGCTGCATGTCTTTAAGTTAGAGTGATGCACATTTTGCACCTAACATGCATGTGCAAAAAGCTGTTGGCACCCCTGAGAAAGATACATAAAAATGAGTAAATATCCAGTAAACCTATACTTGCCTACATCCAGTCAGTAAGAAATAGTTTTTTTTAAAAAAATATTTCTGGCAATTTACTAAATATTTATTTTAAGCTATACTTCATAGGAGTTTATATGTAACTCAATAGTTTATCTTTCCCTGGAATATGTGTATGTGTGTTCTACTGCACATGGGAAAGACAGGTGAACATAATGCCAAAGTAAGGCTGGAGTCTTTATAAAAGAGAAAATGACTACAAATCCTTTTTAAACTGAACTTTCCCCTCACTACAGGGCTTTAATTAAATAGTATCAAACAACTGCATGGAGCTGTTAAAAAAACGTCTGAATGAGGATGAAGACCACAGGTTATAGAACAGAGTGGCATCTTGGACTCATCATGTCGCCACACATGCCATCTCGTATATGCTACTGTAAAATAAAATGAATCTCTTTTTCTCCTAGTGTCACAAAGGTAAACATTTCGACATTGCCGATGTTTACCAAGAACTTCCTCTGTAGCCTGTCGAAACTACTTTGGGTAGATTCAACAGGAAGCAAATAATGGAAAACAAAAACCTGACTGCTGGAAAGTATATTAGATGATCTGAATGTTTCTTCTTCCAAAAATTAAATGCACTCAAATAAAAGTGAGAAATTATGTTGCGGCAACAAAAGGCAAATTCGTTTTAAGGCTGTTTTACATATCTTAACAGAGGTGCCAAAAATTTGTCTCTGTCTATACTATTAAATCTACAACCAGAATATGTGCTGCTGCCAATCTAAAACTCATGCAAGCATTATTTGCGCTTAATTTGAACTGTAGCAGTGGCATAATCAAATGACGCTGGAACAAAACCCACCCAGTAGTGACAGTTAGTACTAGTATGGAGACAAATCTACTTTACTACAGTGAGGAGGTCATTACTAAGCAGACAGATTTGGATTTGTATTGGTGCAAGAAAGGAAATATTCATATTTGTGACTTTGTTGAAACATTTTTTCAATAAAAAACAAGCTGTGGGATTTGTATGTTAGAATTAAACTGGCTGAGCTTCTGAAAAAGTTTGTGTTACAAAATAAATCCTTGCAATCCTTTTAGCTATTAATTGCACAAGATTTCATGAAGATAATATATTTTTGTTCCTATCTGAACATGTGGGAAAGTATTTTCCTGCTATGAAAATCCTTATCAATCACCAGTAATTTGGACAAATAAACCCTTCCAGAATCAGACTGCTGGCTTGATTATGGCCGGGCTATAGGTGTGACAGAGTGTTCGGGATATAACGAGAATAAATGGATGAGCTAAAATCTGACTGGAACTTGGCCTGCATTGTCCTGATGCCTGGGGCCGGCACCTCGGTGCAACGAAGTGTAAGATAAATGAGTTGTCCTGCAAATAAACTGCTCAGCAACACTCACCAAGGGTGAGCAGTGCTGGGCAAGCAGCTGCTGCACATTTACACACAGAGAAAAGATGGTCAAATTCTATTATCTGAAGAGTGGATCTCCATGATTAGTTCATTTCAAGCCTTCATAACCGACATCTTAGTCATTTAGGGGTGTGTTATTAAGCAGAGAAGCTTCTCAGTAAGGCTTATTCTCCTCTACAGTAGGTTTTAATGAGAAATGGGATTAGCAATTAGCCTAATAAATACGAATCAATAGCAAATCTTCCCTGAGGGGCAACATAAATCTCTTCCTTTTTTTGATCAGCGATTAACATTTCCATTTGTTTCAATTACGTTTTAAGTGGTAAAAGAGCAATAATTAGAAAGATAATACTTTACATTACGTTTATTACTGTATTATGCATTGTAGGTAAATATATGTATGGCAACACAAACTTTTCTCCACAAAAAATGCTTCTATTTCATATTAGTTAGGATTACAAAATAATTTATAATTGCTAAATGCCAGAATAATGAGAGAAAAGATTAGATAGAGAATCTTTGATTATACACTTCAAATTCAAAATATTAAAATGCCTTTGGGGAAGCCAAGAGGAAATCATGGCTTTGCAAGATTCTGATAGGTTAAACCATAATATACAAATTAAATGGAGACGCACCAGTAGATGCATTTGAAGTATTTTAAAATATCAGGAACCCTAACTGTGGATCTCAACAATCTCAACTATCATAGGAATGTCCTATCGTTTTATTCAGGAAGGAGACGAGTTCAATTTCTCTGATATGATACATTTGACGACTTGTCAAATGTAATATTTGTTAATTAAATACCTTGATTTTTGAAGACATTTCCTGTGGTCAGATGGGACTGCTTTGGATTAAACATTTGGATTAAAAAGGGGGAGGGGAATCTGCAACCTGAAAACATCCCAACTGTGAAGTATGAATGTAGGATCGTGTTGAGGGAGTGTTTTGCTTCAGGAGGTCATACTTCACAAAAAAGATGTCATCAGAAACGTATATTGGGTAGAAATACTGAAGCAACATCTCAAGATATCAGTGAAAAGGAAGTGATAACTTGGAAACAAATTTTAAGAAAATGAAGGAAGAATTTGAATGACACTTAAATTATCTCTCTCACAATTCTGGCATTGAGCAAATAAAAATTGTTATAGTAAATGTACTTGACCTAAAACAAATAAAGTTTAGTCTGACTTAATGTCAGACAGTAAGAACAAAATGTATTTATATTTTTACGCAGTATGTAGTTTATACTTATTTCTAATGTTTTTAATGGCACGTGATTAACAGCGGTAATTAGTTTTAAATGAACATGCACACATGCAGCTCATGCATCTTTTCCGATCAGTTCACATACCGGACTTTACAGAAAAACTGAAGAGGTCTGAAAAGAGTTCCTCGACAGATGTCATTTCTACAGTAACACGAACACAGACAAAAGATGGAACGGGTTCAAAAACACAACTACTGATGTCGCAGACAAACAAGCAAACAGGAGCTGGAGAGGGCGGGGATGGGGAGGACCTGGGGAACATGCAGGACAATAACAGTGCTGAAGATCTCTGACATGGTTAAAATTACAGTATTTTCCGCACTATAAGGCGCACCTAAAAGCCTTCAATTTTCTCAAAAGCCGACAGTGCGCCTTATAATCCGGTACGCCTTATATATGGGCCACTTTATTCAAGTGTTTTAAATGTAGTAATTTATTTCAGCCACTGGGTGGCTTCCCGTTCATATTTGCTACATCTCGTTCATGGATGTGAGTATTGAGTGGTGCGGCTCTCAAGGCAGACTTCGTTTATTACTTCGTTCTATTGTGTGGTCCATTGAACGTAAGTAATACTGTTGTTGATTTAGTTTGGTTTTATAAATGTCTAAGAGCTGCATTTGTACTTTGTCCCGTTGAATATTATGGTCGTTTGGTGTTGTTTACTTGT
>CAEFZY010023132.1:0-26305 GCA_903066815.1 Brachyrhaphis roseni
TTGTTTCCATCTGGTGAAGAAGGAAGTTGCTCTCAGTGTCTTCAGAGGTTTTTGTGTCGTTTCCTTCAGTGGTTGTTGGTGCAGCGCCCCCACAGGCCAGGAGGGGAACAGGTTGGTTTGACTCAGAACCACAGCAGCTGGAGGTGGAGCTGATGATGGAGTTCTGGTTCCAGTAGAACTGGGTCAACTGGTCTGGTTCTGGTCTCAGAGGTTCTTCAGTTCTATCTGAAACACGGTGGTGGCAGCATTATGATGCAGGCCTAGTCAAAGTCCAGACCTGACTCTGGTCTTAGTCGGCAAACTGGTTGCCTGGTAACTGAAACAATCACAACTAGACTGGCTCTAAGAATGCAAATGCATGCCGCACTTTTCAGATGTTTCCTAGTGAAATGTTTCTGTTGTTCTGATGTTGACATCCGGCTGATTCCAATGTCCTGCCGCACCAATCAGATTTCCTGAAACTGAAGGATGAAACTGGAATTTGATACAAAATGAAGGCTGAGTCACCGTCCACTTCACAAACCTCACAGCTCAGCGTCCATTTCGCTGAGACTGACGTGAGTTAAAGGGAGAATCCAGCAGACTCTGCCTGACGTTGAGGAGCCGTTTCTCCGTTTCCTGAGCAGCTCTGCTGGTTGAACCCCGTCGACCCGCTGAAGTCCTGATGCGTTCCCGTTGTGGGCCGGCGCTCAGCGGGCGGGTTCTTGTGTAACGGCTGTTCTGATCTCTGCTTTATGCAACACGACTTTTATTGGAAGCAGCAGACCCTCATCAGGAAACCAGAGGAAAAGTTTTCCAGAGCAGAAGATCCACCTGCAGCTGATTGAGCTTCTGGGTCTGGTTCTGTTTACACCTCTCAGTTTTCCTGTGTCTCTTTATCCTGGTTCTTCCTGCCTGTTCCTTCCTGCTCAGCTGAACCCGGTTCAGAAATCCGCTCCTTGTTTTCACTCTGCTGGACTCTAACTCATGTCAGTCTGAACGGCCCAAACCGGATCTGTTCCAAACCGGATCTGTTCCACTTCCACATGTGGAACTAAATCCAGCTGTGACGCTCAAACGAGACAGAAACTCTAAGTAGAAACTAAACTCAGGGCCGGCTCAATAATCAATTAATTAATTAATCAATTAATCATGTGATACATTAGAACAAACTCAATAATTTACATTTTTATGATTTATCATTTTTCTCTTTCTTCCAAAAACAAACCTTCTTTTTCTAAAGGATAATTTTGAAACATTAACTTCATAATTCATTTAATATATTTTCTATATTTAAAATGTTTTTTCAATTCCAGTTTAAATGTTTATTAGAATTTACAGTTTATCATCCAGGAACTGGCCTAGTTAAAGCCCAAAGTCCTTTTCCTCTGACAGCAGCACTGAATGTTGTTTGGTTTCATCTTCAGCAAAATCAGAGACCGCTGGGAGCCGACTGGTTCTGGTGTTTCTGGTTCTGATGATTTTGGTTCTGGTGATTCTGGTTTTGATGGTTCTGGTGGTTCTGGTTCTGGTTTTGATGGTGGTTCAGGTTCTAGTGGTTCTGCTTCTGTTCAGTCTGCAGTGGTTAAACTGGACCGAGTCTCATTCCGCCTCATCACTTCCTGCCTGAGATTCAGGCTGAGGAGGAAAATCGTCGCGTTTGTTGAGTCGGAGCTTCACAAACATGGAGGCGACGGATCAGGACGCGTTACTGTCAGAGTGCAGCGGAGCGCGTCGCTGTGCGGCTCTTTGTTTGGCTCACACTGTGTGTGTGTGTGTGTGTGTGCGGGCCCGGGGCCCTGCGCTGTCTGAACACTGCAGTCCGGGTCCCGGGGTCACAGCGGACTGAGTCCTGACCTACATGGAGCCGCATCTTAACTCCCAGCACAAGCGGCCACCATGAGGAGCCGGCGGCGCCGTCCGCTCCGCCGCGGCACAACGCCGAACCAGGAAACGATTCCATTAAAACACTAAAAAACCTGAGAAAATCTGTAAAGTGTGGGTGAAAGGACCGACTGCTGCAGGTGCTGGTCGTCATGGCAACTAGCATCAAATAAGTGCTTAAAGAAAACATGAAGCATTTTAAAATACCCCAAAATAAATTCAGTTTATTGATTAATTCCAGGATAATACAGGAGTCTTTAGGTTTCCCATAAATTATAGTTTCAATATCAATGGGGGAATTTTTTCATATTTTAGGGATTCAACAATAATTCATAGAGGCAACAAAGAATAATTGTCTTTATTCAAAAAAAAAAAAAAAAACTTTAAAAACCTACATTTTTACAAAAAAAATACTGAAGTAAAATTTATTTTGTTAAAACAAAAAATATAACATTATTTAAAAAGTATTTATTTTTATTAAAATAAAAACGTAAAAAACAAGTTTGTCAATCCGAAGTGACGTTTTCATAATTCATGACTAAAATGTCTGCAGTAACTGTGTGTTTAGCTGAGCTCAGGCAGCCCACATCATGACTCTTCCACCACCGTGCTCAACATAACTTCCTGTCACTGGAATATAATCCAAGTTTTATTTTAAATTCTGAGATTTTACCAGATTTATCCTCAGATGGAAATCAGCTGCTGCTCAGCTCGATCAGTTTCCTCGTTCTTCGTGTTCAGCTTATGCAAAATGTTTTTTATGTTCTCGGATAAAAAGGTGTGTGAATCATCTTTATGTAACACAATGACAGCCAGGCATGGCAGGAAGCTAGAAGAGCCGCGGCTGGCCTTGTCCTGAAGCCTGAACTCCCACTCAACCTGCTGAAAATCTCACATCTATAAATGTTTGATGGAGGAAACGCAGCAGAACCAGCTGGGCTCTTCGGTTCCCAGCATCAAGTCCGACTCAGAACCAAATCCCGATTCGGACTTTTCTTCTTTATTGGCTGCTGGGTGGTTTATTCTCAGGTTTCTGAGAAGGTTGAACAGATTTCATGCATTTTCAGGTGAAGGTACAAAAATGTGATTATAGTAAAAATTTCAATAATATTTGTCACTCATATGAGAAAATCATAGATTTATAACAGTGAAATATTTCAAGCCGTTGTTTCTAGTAATTTTGATGATTATACACAGAATGAAAACACATAATATTAATTATAGTCTGAGATCTTTCATGGAGCCTCTTGGCTCTAATCCTTAATCATTAATATGAATTTTCCTATTTAAAATAAACTGATAACTGTTTGTCCAGTTCAGTTCATTCTGCCCTCCTGGTTCCTGTCTCTCAGGGTAAAACTCACGAACCGCCCCGCCACCGGCGCCGGGAGGAGCTGCACTTTGTGGACGAGTATGGCCAGCCAATCACAGTGCAGGTGGACAGTAAAAGGGGGCGTGGTCACAGGAGGCGGCGGTCCCACTGCGCCATCGAGTGCAGCGTCCCATCAGAGAGGCACTGGGAGGCCCTGAGGGCCATGGGCCTGGTGGAGGGGGACGAGGGCCAGGCGGACGTCTACGGCGCCGGGTGGGTACCGAACACACAACGTTCTGAAAACCTGAAACATCTGGCAACAAGTGACCGCAAAGGTTGTCTGCTAAAGTTTCTCTGTTTGCCTCATTTCCCCAACCGTCCGTCCTCTAGGCCTGGAACCTTTACAGGGGCAGATTCTGTGTTTTCCATCTTATGGCACAACCAGGTAGCCATGTTAGCTTCAGTTGTTAAAAAAATGCTGTTTATATCAAACATGACTTAAAAGAAATTTTACTTCCTGATTTAACTCCTTTAGATTTGGCCTCTGTCTCTTTAAAAGCTCCTGCTCTTTCTGAAGCTCCGCCTCCAACATGGCTCCTCTGTTAACCCTTTAACATTAGGCTCCTATTATGAGCTCAGCAGTTCCACCAGATGTTTGCTAATTGCTGCTGGCTGGTCTGAAGGAGCAGAGTGGGGAGGAGCTGCACCTCGGAGGCGGGGCTAGGCCCACCAAGGCGTTTAGCACAGCTGAATGGTTGCCATGAAATCCAAACACTGCAGGTTTGTTTTTGATTAATTACCATGAAAACATGATGGAAAGCTAAAAAGGGTTGACTCTACATGACACTGTCTCTTTAATAAAGTTTCAGCTCATTGAAATAAGGAGCTTAAGCAGGTTAACATATAAAAGCTGCAGGATTCTCAGCCTTAAGCCACAAACACAACACACAGCTCTCAGATGGAGCAAATCTGTAGAAAGAAACAGCAAAACACAGTAAAGGTTCTGGTAAATGTGGGCATTCATAAACATCCAGTAAGTTGGTTTCATTAGGGAAAAGAGGAAATGTTGAAAAGACATGTTCTGGTTCTGGTTCTGGTGAAGGAGGCAGAGAAAATGTAAGTGCATTAGATGGAGTTTGATTCATTTTTATGACGACGCCCAAACTTTAGGTAAAAAATTTAGGTGGACTGACTGGAAAAGACTGCAGTCATAAATATTAATGAGCTGCAGGAGGTTCTGCTGAGGTCAGTGCAGAACGGGTTCTGATGATGCATACTTCAACACCTGACGCCCCATCATACTCGAGTGTTCTTCGCTCTGCGGAGTCGGACATGTCCGCTCAAAGATCACGTTTTATGACCACATACTTGGTAGTAAACGGCTCAAACAGGGTTCACATCGAACTGTTTTCCATGAGTCCATAAGGTTAGAGTCAACGCTCCCAGCAGAGACGACACTACGCTCTGTCCCGCTGTGACAGGTTCAGAGGCTGCCCTGATGGAGGGGAACGGGGCTAGGCACTGAAATGGCTAATTAAACTTGGTCATATCCATTAGGATTGTGGGAAATAAAGAAATGTATTTTCTTTATTTGCTTACATTGGTGCCAACTGCCTACCAATGTAGGCAGTAACATTGGTAATTGGTACCAGTGTACTCAGTTGGTACCAATGTAGGCAATTGGTGCTTTTGGCTATGGCATTCCAACTGTACGCCTCATCATTTTTCCATCCATGACTCCTTATGCTTGGAGTGGCTGGCCTCTTCCTTTACACAGGAGCTACTACGGTCACATGACTGTGACACCTGACCCATACCCGGCCAACAGCCACATGATGATCTCACCTGATGTCTATCCACCCAATGGCTACCTCCCCACAGCATCAAATGATCAACACCCCGGTAACAACTACCTGCCCAGCGTCTCCTACAGCTTGGACCACCTGGACAGACTGGACTACCAGGTGATTTTATGTTTTCTCGCTCTCAGATTTACCTGGGTATGATGATACGTTCTGCCTTTCTGAGCCGCTTTATCTTCCAGGGTCCGGAGATGTTGCCCTATCAGCCGAACTCAGAGAGCTGTCTGATTGGCTGCTATAGCTCAGAAGAAGGGAAGCCAAAGCGTTTCCCCAGACAGGTACATGAGGTACAAGTCTTCCATCAGTTCTGAAATATAATTACTTCCTCATTCTCAAACTGGGTCAGCGTGGTTTCTGTGTTGGAGATCTGTAAAGGTCACTGGAACTGACTCAAAATGTGTGTGCTTGTTGGGGTCAGAACTTAACTCATTGATTTAAAGTTGGACTATAATAATTTGCTGGTTTGAAAATTGCACAATCTTTAAGGCAGCGTTCGTTTATCTATAATTCAACTCCACTTCTCCAACCAAAGTCTGGTTTGGTTGGGGAAGTATGAATACGTAATAGAACCAACAGTCATAAAGGAAGTCTTAAAAGTTTGGTACATGCGTTGATTATCCATCACCAACTCACCTCTTTTATTGCCTTGTTAGTCTGACTACCAACCTTCTTGGAGGCCTGACCGCCCTCTCAGCTACCTGCCCCTCAGCGAGCTTGACAGCGGGTTGGGATGTGGACCCGACAGCCCACACCACAGGGTAGCGCTCTCAGAAGCTGAGACAGATGCTATGTCATCACTTCCAGGCCACACCCCTTCCTCTCAAGGCTCCTCCTCATCCTCGGAGTCCCTGATCTCGTCCGAACCCAGCGACTCCGGCTTCCACAGCGTCAGCACCGGCGAGCACAGACGGCTACACAAGATTCCTAGCAGCCACACTCACCGGCAGGCTCACCACTTCCGCTCAGGCCACTCTCCTCGAGAGCAGAGAGGACGCTGGGATTTGGAGTCCATCCCTGAGACGACGCCAATGACCCACTCTGGACCAGCACAGGCGTCCCGGTGCTCAGTGGGAAACAGCACGACCACAATGGTTCACTTCCACAGAGCGGAGAGAAGTCCCACGTTACCTCGCCACCATTCACCCCCATCGCCCTCCATCGGTAAGTGACGCTAACTAAAAAACTAGCTGTACTAATCCTAAAATACAAATCATACGCATTAGTTTTGCTAACACTAGAGGATTATGGCAACATACTATTAGCTAATGCTAAAGCGCAACCATCTCAACACCCACAATGACATAACATAGTTATATTACTCTTGACAGGGTCAAATTTATTATTACTCACCTTCCTGTACTGTTCCTGTACTTCTTCTTAACAGTCAAAAACCAAAACTTGTTTATTATGTGCAGGTAGTCGCACCGAGCCTTGCCAGCGGAGGGCACTGTGGTTGGAGCAGCAACAACAGGGTGGAGGCAGAAAGATGGAGGCTCCAGGGAGGAGTCGAACAATAACAGATTTGAGTGAAGGACAGCGGCGCCGCAGGGCAAGTCATCCCAACATGACGGACCCAAACGCCCTTAGAAACACTCACCAGAACAGCCATCCGAGTCCGAGCAGTAGCACGATGGGACCGAGGAGCAGGGCCAGTTATCCCAGTAACTGTCACCCCACTGGTCAGGTCAGCATAGACAGAGTCAGTCTGCTCAACCATCAAAGCTCAAACCGGAGCAGAGAGGAGGACTCCCTCTCCAAGAGTCCTGGATCTGCCTCTAGTGGAGTCAGTGGCGTCTCAGACTGGCGGGCATTTCAGACTCTTGGGAGTCACATGGAAAAACCCAAAAGTTCCTGTGGTCCTTTTTACAGCACACTGGGGGCTCCAGAGCGAAGCCCACGATCTCCAACGTCTCCCCGCTCCAGGCTGTCCAATCAGAAGTCAGTTAGAAATCAGCTGCTCAGAGCCCGAGCTTACCGATTGGCCAGGGAGCGCAGTGAGGTCACAACAGATGAAGAAATGCGGGGAGACGGGTCAAGAGGAGGCGAGGATGAATGGGAGGATGGTCGGTGGGCGGGGAGATACTGGAGTCGAATGGAGAGGAGACGACACATGGCGTTGTCACGGCAACACCGAGAGAGGAGGGTGG
Organism: Brachyrhaphis roseni; assembly: GCA_903066815.1. NCBI lineage: Eukaryota > Metazoa > Chordata > Actinopteri > Cyprinodontiformes > Poeciliidae > Brachyrhaphis > Brachyrhaphis roseni. The sequence continues at coordinate 7,185 of CAEFZY010023132.1, forward strand.
AGGAGCATTTGGGTGGATGCCAGGGGGCAGCGGCGTCTCAGACGGTGCTGGAGCTCAGCCACCTGAAGCAGAACCGGCTGAGGAACAGCAAGCTGCTTGATGATTGGACGACAGTGGAGGAGCTGCTGACACACGGGACGCGAGTGGAGAGTGACAGTCAGCTGTGTCCCAGTCCGCTGCTGTCGGTCACCACCGTCTGATCCTAACACAGGCACTTCCTGTTAGCTCAGAGCAAAACCTCACTGAGGTCCAGATTCATGAAGGGTTCAGCAAATGTGCTCCAGAACATTGATCCAGTCTAAACCATCCAGCTTGGTAGGTCTGAACTTATAAAAGGCTAATCTAGAAGTTAATTAGCCAAAAATCATTATTTACAACCAAATCTGTCAGAGAATGCCATTCCAAAGAACCACTTTCTAGTTGTCAACACAAAGTTTTACCTGGTTGACATCGGTCCCCCAAAAGCCTTGCTCGACTCAGAACATCTTTCTGAGCAGCTATCTGCCAGGTGTTATGCCCAAATGTTTACCGGTGTTCACTGATAGCTGGTCGGACTTTATGCATCTGGCCTCTGGAGGGCTATAGGAAGACGAACCTGAGCAATAACTTCCACATTTCAGGAAACGCTGCCTTCCGGCTGCAACTTTTTTGAGTCTGGATCTCAGTGATGTCAGAACTGAAGGGCACACTGTTGCAACCGTGGATCAGAACCTGGAGGTCTGACCTTAAGTTCTGACCTGAAATTACTCAAAGCTACAACTGGAATCAGTGGAAAAGATGGGAAAAATGTGTCAGCAGCTCTGCAGAACAACCCGAGTTGAGTTTAAATTAACAGCAACATCTGAGAGCGGCCGGAGAAACCAGCTGGTATGCATGAGTCAAAGGCCTCTGAAGAGATTCACAACTCTGTTGAGAATCTTTGCACAGCAGACCGTCTGTGACTCTCATCAAATATCACATGAGTGGTATTTCCTGGTGAAAACTGACTCCATGTCATCTTTGGGTAAACTGGCTCAACTCGTGTTTGTGCCATAAATATCAGAGTTGACTCTCCAACATCTCCCACATTACAGGACTGCTGGGAGTCTGATTGCACCTTGGAGGACTTCTGCACCTTTCTCATCAAATAGCCTCCACATCTTCTAGAGGCTGATTCACCACAGTTTTAAATCATCACTGTTGCTGGTTTATTTCTGACTTTTCTGTTTTCAGGTTCTTCTCTCTCAAACAGAGCAGATGTTCAAATATACGAGGCGTTGCCAGGAGATTTCCTATGTTTTCACAGTATTTTCCACAACAAGGCTGTCCAGTGTTACAGGCTTCTCATTGGTCTGTTAATCCCCAGGCCAGCAGAACTTATCTAATGATGGTTTTCATAATCTCTGAAGTGAAAGCGTCAAACAGACATTGGATCTGTCAGAAGCTAAGATTTGCCGTTCATTAATTGCATTTGTCAACCTTTGAACAACTGGTCATCAAACACAGTCCAGAGTTAAAATATGTTTTATTTCCATTCCTGGTAGAAATTAATTGCAATTTTTTTGTTGGCTCCATGAAATGCCAGAAATTTGAAGGATAATCATCAGCAAACATGATCATGTCTACAGTTATTGACTTGAAAAGTTCAGTGCACAGATGGAGCGATGGAAGGGACATGACGCTGCTTGTGTTGAAACCTCAGTGCATCATGTGAGTAGCAGCAGATCAGATGGATGACAGAGTTGGGAGGTTGGACACATTGATGGTCCCGTGCCAGTAGTTACCCCCCCTGTGGACGGGGCAGAACGCATGCTCAATGTAAATGCACAAAGTACTGGTGAAACACTGTCCCATGGTGAGGTCATGGAATGGGTGGGACATGAGGACACTGAGATAATGCCGTGATGTTAGCCCTCCCCACTGAGTCACTATGGCCAGTGGTCATCTAAAGTCAGTGAAGTACCTTAAGGCTCCCACATATTTCACCAGAAGTGCTGAAATCAATTCTCAATGATGTAGTAACTTGATGAAAATTGCATCAACTTGTTTGCTGGAGAGCAGCCATCTCCATTTCTTGACACCAGGCCTGCTGCTGCAAAATAGCTCTGTGAAATGTGTTGTGATTGGTCAGAAGTTTGTTTTAGTATTTTATCTAGAAATGCACTCAGACAGCAATGTTGACATTTCTCTTCAACTTGTCCGCTTCCTCTATCTGGTTTTCACAGGCAATATGATTACTTTTGAGGAATGCTTATCACACGTGGTGAGGAATTACGTACATTTGTACAATTCTTCACTAAATATCTACAAAGACAGTCAAATGCCTAAAAACGTCTGGTAGAAATTGCGGTGTTGTCGTTGATGAAGGAGGCTGTCTGCAAAAAGGTTTGGCACTTACTCCAGGACCACTGCGTTAAAGCAAAATGGAGGATGCAGGGAGGGAGTGGTGAGCCTGGCAGGAAGAACGTTATGCCCAAGTGCTACTGGGTTGTGATGTATACTGAAGGGAGAGAGGTCTCCCCAGGTAGTCTGTGATGTGATTGAAAGAGAACACAAATGTCCTACAACCATGTGATCACTTGTCAACTGTTTGGCTTTGGATGAAATGTGGGATAGCTGTGACAAACCGTGGCACCAGTAGAAACACCGCTGTGTCTCTCCAAGAGTATGTCAGGCTCAGTCAATTGTCCTCTAAACTACCATGGTCTCCCATGTGGGGGTCATCTGTGGTAAAGCAGACCTGAGATTCACCACAGAACATGAAAAACACCATTTAACAGCTAAAGCTGTGACTGCCATTATCAAGCCATGCACAGGGTGTTCAATCAGCAACCCAGCTCTACCTGTCATGGTGCTAGATGTCATTTAGATTCCTGGAAAGAGTCCAGTCCCTGTCTCCAGATGTCACAGGGTTTTGTGATGCTTGACAATGGTCCTCCCTTGGTGTGTCATGTCTTTGGAGAGTGGGACCTTCTTGATGGGTTCCAGATGGACACTAATTTTGGGCCACTGTGACTTTTATACATTCTACACTCTGGGCGGGTACCGGAGCCCATAAACGTCTCCTCTGGGTCTGCTGACCTTCTGCCAGTGTTCCTGATGACTGTTGGATGCTGAGGTTACTGCCTGATAACACTGTCCTACTGTTTGTGATGTCGACTCCACTGCCTCCTGGTGGCGGTGATAGATGCAGTAACTCCTTGAAAACCAAAGAGTAGAAACCTTAAGAAAAGCTCGACTCAATGCACTTGTTTAAAGGATCCTCAGCTCCTTGAAAGCAAATGCAAAGAAGTGAAGACTGCATGAATACTTCACACTTTGTTGGAGCTCTGTTTGTGTTCGTTCCACTTCCCAGCGTTCATGAAACCACTCTGCTGGCAACTGAAGTGGTGACAGCACACAATCAGAAGTCTGTTCACATCACCACTTAGTTTTAAATGAGATGTCAGCAGCAGATTCAAGAAAACTGTGGCACTTTTCATCCTTTAACTGACAAATTGAGCCTCTTATCCAGCCTGTCAGACTATCAGTGATGACATTCAGGTAGTTTTAGATCTGAGAGTGGATCAGTCAGGAGTGGAGGAGAACCGGAGCATCTCATTACTGTGAATGGAAAATACTGATGTTTGTTTGATCTGCTCTGACGGGCTGCTGGAAGCCCACACCACTACAGAAGACGTTTGTAGAGAAATCTCTGTAAGGGTTCAATGTTATGATGTATCTGTTCAATGCAATTTGTTAAATATAAGCAAATGTCTATTTATTTTCATATTTTAAAGACTGAGTTTATGAAATCAGAGATTTATTGTCTAAAAGTTGTAAACAATAATAGATGTCAGGGTTTGTTTTTCTAATCTGTGTGTGTTGGTGTGTATGCTATTGCAAGAAGGAGGGTACAAAGTTTGATACTGTCTGTAGTGTTTAGCCAAAGATATTGTGTAAATCTGATATCTGGACAATCTAGAAGAACTGTGGCTGTATAATGTAAGAGTATATTTTATAATCATATTAGTTTTATATATTTTCTGCTTTATTTTGCCTTCTGCTGGTCTGTACATAGATGTTAGCATAAACCACACTAGCACTGCTCCTAATTAGCAAACATGTCAACGACCCACTGAAGTGTCACAAGTCCTTTAGGATTTTCTCAGACCTTAAACCATGTTAAGTTTAACCATGTCGTGAAGCACAGATAGTTGCATCCATCCATGTCAGGGACCAGCAAACAGTAGAGAGGAAAAGGAAACTGTCTACAAAGGGACGGACTACCGGCCTCAAAATAAGGGGTCACAGTGGGACCCAACTGGACCAGTGGGGACTTTCTCTGAAAAACCCAGAGAGAGACCCACAAATAAGCTTCTAGGTCCCCAAAACAACTGATTCTTTCACTAACCAGATCTACCTGTAGGCTCCAGAAACAACCTTCAAACCCTCACATGAGAGCCTCTGCTGCCTTTGTTTGGGCAAATCTGTCTTGGTTCTACGCAGCCAAGGCCCCAAAAATATAATTAGACCCTTTTTAAGACTAAACAGTCAAATTATGACATGGACAACAAAAGAAAGAAAATGGCTGACGGCCCCCTCTTATTTACGCACATTTTTCACACTGTTCCAAAGTTGGAAAAATCATCTGAAATCTCATCCAAGCTTAGAATTTGTTTCAATTTCAAAATCCAATATGGCTGCCTGCCATGTAAAAAGCTTGATGGCTGCAAAAATTTGCCATTTATTTTGACTTCTATCAGTAGTAGTGATAACATTTCAACCTGATGCATCTGCGGTCCCACCTCTACTGGTAGACAGTGTGTGTATGAAACCAATGGACAGACATGCATTACAGCATGAGAGTTAGCATGCTAGTTAGCATGTTAGTTAGCATGGTCACCAAGCACAGTAATGAAAAAGTCTTGCAAGTTTTTTAATTTGCAGCTAAAACATGTTTAGGTTGAGCTTGATGTCATTCGCAGAGCCGGAGGTCCAGCAACCCAAAACCTCCTGCTACACCAAAGAGATTCTGAAAAAGGGAAATGTTTTAATTCTGTTAGATAAATGTGATTGTTTAATTTCAGATCGTGCCACCAATGTGTTTTAAGTAGCTATATTTTATATGTTGTGCTTAGCTTAACTTAGCTTAGCTTAACTCAGTTTAGTTTAGCTTCGCTTAGCTTAGCTTAGCACGAAGGCTTGCTGGAGTACAACCAGCCCAAATCTGAAACACCTTTGTCTTTTTATCTTCAAGTTTTCTTTATAAGTAAATTTATAAATTCAAACATTTTTAGACCATAAAGGAGGTGAAATGTTCTTCTGGTCCTGGCCGTTGGTTTGGTTCTGGTTCTGGTTCTGGTCCACTCTGATAAACTTCACCTACCTGCACGTCATCAGGAACGATGGTTATTGATGAAACATGGCGGCTGCTGTGACTCACCCGGCTTTCTGTTCCTGGGTTTGTGATTTCCGTGTACCTCACTGTGACGCTGAACCGTGACGTTCGTGACCTCAGTGGTGGAAAGCTGGTTGAAGAAGTTTGAAGGAAATGACATCACAGGAGACTGTGACGTCAAACTGCTTACTGTGAGCCTGGATTCTGTCGAAATTCAGCATCTCAATAAAGGTTTATAATGAACTTTCAGTCTCAATGACTTTTTAAAACATTTTACAGTGAATTTATTTACATTATTAGAAATACATAATAAATAAAAACCTTAATTCCTTTTTAATAAGAAAATAAACATTTTAATGCCTAAAATGCTGATGTAACCAAACGCGTGTCTGGTTTATTTTTGTGTTGAAGCAGTTTGCATCAGAGGGTCACCATGGCAACGGTGACTGGCATGTCATGCATCCGACGACGGCCGCGGTTCTGCTGTGATCCGTGACCGTTGCCATGACAACGAGCGTTTCCGTGGCAGCCAGTCTCGCAGCTCATGGCCTTGTCACCATGGAGATGCGCCTCCGAGCCGCTTACTTACAGAAAATAGCCGTGATCAGAACCAGCCGGACCGAACCGGACGGAACCGAACCCTCCGGACTCCGCAGACAGCCCACAGTGGGGTAAACCTGGACCGAACAGGATCGCTGAGGTTCGTCACCACAGACCTGAGGAATGTCAACACAGCAAAACCAGCTGGAGCAGGGCGCCCTCTGCTGGTCAGAGGCTGGAATTACAGCTCCAACAGGGAAGTTTATTTACAGAAAAATCTTATTTAGAGTGAAATGAGGATTAATGTGAGACAGTTTGTTCATCAGAAACTACGGAAGTCGATTTCCACAAGAAAGAAAAAAATAAAAGCCCAACAGGAAGTCATCAGATTTAAAGTATGAGATTCTGAAGCCTCCTTAGAGAAACAGTAATTTTATGTCTCATAATTATGACTGACAAAGTTGAAATTATAATGTCGTATCTCAGAATTATGACTTTTATTCTCAAAATTCTGACTTATGTTGTAAATTTGCCTTTCCCAGACAGTCTCATTACCTTTAACTTGCTGTTGTGAGCTAATTATCAGCGCCAAACTTTTAAATGAGTTAATTGCAGCATCTGCAAATTCCCTTTTTAATCAAAAACCATATAGGTTATTGAAAAAATAAGAAAGATCGTCAATCCAAAGACCCTTTTTGCTGCTAATTATTGAAGAAATAGATATATGCAAGAAATATATTTATATTCTTAATCTGTTCTTCAGCCCTCAGGTTGCAGCAAAGTGTTTTTCTATCCGTTCATCGTTCCAGAGTTTCTCTGATCATTCCTGGAGCTTCTTTGGTCAATGCGGCCTGTGGATGCTGGCATTAGCATTAGCTGCTACGTGTTTAGCATTGACATGCTAAACTCCTTTTAGCACAACTTAAACACAACAATAGTGTTTTCCAGCATCCAATCAGCTCACTTAGAAGCAGAAATCAACCATCAGGAGATCGATCGATGTTAGCGGATGTAGCTAACAGATTTATAAACACAAGTGGGTTGCAGCTCTGGATCATTTATGCTAAAAGAAAAAACTAAATTAAATAATAAATAGCATTAATAATTTAACATGTAAAAATCTATGTGATTAATAGAATTTCACAAGTTAAGGCCACAGACCTAGAGTCAATAGAATAGAAATCTTTAAAGGTTTTTTGTTTTTGTACAAAAAGTAAAGAGAAACAACAAATTCAATAATTAAAAGTTTTATTCCATAAAAACATATTTGGATACATCTTTTTAAATCAGAACCCGTTAAATATTCTCCACAGGAAGGTCCGTCTATCTTTCTGCTCCCTGACAAACAGAGACATAAAACTTTGTTCCTCCTTTAAAAGACAAATTCTAGGTTTTAGGTTTCAGGCAACAAAAAAAGTTCACTGTGTCTTCAGCTAAATCCAACCAGACAAACTAAATAAACTCTCTATAGCTGTCCGAAGACACATACCGCCCCCTAGAGGCTGGCTGTGGCACACGTTGTTGCGTTGCTATAGAAACCAGCAGAAGTTTACATCTCCAGCTGGGCGGAGCCTGAATAAAATGTCTCCGCCCAATAACTACATCACTACATTATATTGTTGTTACTTTATATTCAGCCTCTAAAAGAAAATTATTTTTAAACTTCATTTTGACCAAAAATGCTTTTTGCTGCCGTTACAAACCAAAAACCAGCTGCAGCAGGAAAATCATCTGAAACACAAACTAACAGAAAGACGACTGTAACTAAATATTAAAGGCAAACCGGAGATAAATCTGGACACAACAAATGATAATAAATATATTTATTTTCCCTTCTTTGTGGTTTTTAAGATTATCAGTAAACAAATCCAAATGACATGTAGAAAAATTCTCCTCCATATGAACTGAAATAACGATAAACTAAAAATGATTAAAATTAAAGGAAAATTCCCTTTAATTTATTTGAAGTACCAAAGAGCAGGAAGTTCAGGTTAAAGTCTCACTCAGTGCTGAAACTCTGCCCTCTGCTGACCTCAATGTGGAACTGCATGCAGACAGAAATAACTGCTTCAGTAACTAGTTACATCTATTTTGAATGTTTTTCTGATCATTTAACATGTTTTTGATTAAAAATTGAGCTTTATGGATGCAGTTCCACCTTATGGAGTCATAACACTGCTGTTTTATGATTTATGGAGTAAACACTTAAATTCACTCATATGAATGATGCTGTGAACTTCCTCCCTTCTTTAATCCTTTGTTCACCAATCAGCCGTCAGATTGTCACGTTAGCTGCTGATGCAAATCAATCCTCACATCTATTTCTGTCCAACATCTAGTCATCACTCAGGGTCTCCGTGGCAACTGCAGCCAGGTATTTGCCTGAAGGCTGGGGATCCTGCAGGGGGCGCCGCCGCCCAGCAGCCGTTGTTTCAGTCAGATCAGAGTCAGGTGGTCCGGCTGAAAGCTGAAGTGAAACTCTGAGGAGGTTTCAGGTCGTTTCCCAGGAGAAACTGCGGCGTTGCTTCTGTCGGCAGCAGTCAAGCCGTCCTCCATGCTGGATCTAAATCAGGGCAGCGGCTCAGATTACATTTAATTTCCATCCAAAACCAAAAGCTGTTCTCATTTATTGCTTTTTCTACTTGAAGTGCGCAGCAGGAAGCAGGAGTCTCTGCTTCCCGCTGTGCGCCGCCTCAGCCATCGCCATCGTTCTCCTGCAGTTTGTGTTTGACCAGGAAGTCCCTGATGGTCACATGGTCGTCTGGCCCCGCCCCCTCCAGCTGCTGCAGATGCTCCTCCCACCGCTGCTTGTCTCTTCCTGTTTGCCACGACATACGGATCACCGCCTGCAGCAGCGGCAGCGCCAGCGACTGCAGCGCCGCGTCCAGCTGGAAGGGGAGGGGCTTGTCCTGCAGTGGGAGGGGCAGGAGCGTGCAGAGGGCGTGGTCGCAGTGCTCCAGAGCCTCCTCCAGCTGCTCCACCTCCTGGAAACAACAGGCCAGCCCCACCAGGGTGAAGAACCAATGGGAGGAGGCTGGGGGCGGGGCCTGTGTCTCATCGTCATGGTAACTGGCCCAGCCCAGCTTGTGTTGGAGTCTCTTGGCGTTGAGTAGCGGACCCAAAGCCTCCTGGAAACGTTCGGCTCTGAACAAGAAGAAAAGCATACACTTACCCTGGAAAACCTGGAAAAGTCTGGAGAACCAGGATCCAGATCCTGATTTACTTTCGCCAGGATTAATTTTATTGCGTGAATTTTCCTGCAGGTTCATCATGAGTTGTTCTCAGCTGCTGTTAGCTTTAAGGAGTCCAGCGCTAGCTGAACATGTTAGCATCAATATGCTGGATTTCCCTAAAACTGTTAAAGTTTATCTGTGTCATATTTTCATCTATGGAGCTCGTCACGTTTTATTTACCCAGTTTACTAATATTCTATAAATAAAACATATTGGTTTTATTTATAGAGCTCAATCTAGCTAACACCATTAGCAGGAGCTAACACCTGAATGATGCTTGATATGTAGAAATTCCTGTTCTGGTTGGAAGGTGCTAGATTCGTAGCATCTAGCATGATTCATCTACCCAAGATGCATTGCAGGATAAAGATGGCGACATCTTACTCACAATATTTTAATTTAATTTGTCAAATTAAACAGTCTGCAGTTTTCTCACTGTGTTTTTATTCTTTTTATAAATTCCTCAGATAAAGTCTGTTGTTCCAAGCAGTGGTGCATCATGGGAGCTTCCTGTCTGAAGCAGCGTTCTCACCTGATGAGCAGCTGGCCGGCCTGCAGGTCGCTCAGGTAGAAGAACTGCCGCACGCTCGGCGCCCCCCGCAGGTCGGGCAGCGAACACAGGTGAGAGAGGTACTGCTCGAACGCCCGGCTCCGCTTAGCGATGGTTTCCGCCGTGAAGTTCCTGCGCAGCTTCTTTCCTGCCAACGTTTATAGACGTCAGAGCTCAAACCCGAACGGCTTCCTGTAGCAGGAGACGCGGCGCCTTACGGGGGAACGAGACGCGCTCCATCTGGTTGCCATAGTTACGCCTCAGAGTGGCGTGGAGCCGCTGGAAGTCGGAGTAGCGGCGGGTGATGACAGCGGGCGTCTTATCGCTGCCTCCGGACTGGATGACATGGATGGCGTAGAGCTGCGGGACAGAACCTCAGTCGGGTCGGTTGGCGATACGTCATGTGAAGCATCGGGTCGGGTCATCCAATCGGGTCGGCGCTCAGAGGAAGAACTCACCACATACTTGGCGGCGCCGTCCTGAACCACGCTGGCGTCCGTCACCTCGAACAGCAGCCCGTCCGCCGGCCGCCTCACGCCGTGGCCGGGACTCGACCCGCCGAGTCCGCGGAGGGTCCGCCAGCCGTCCTGGAACTGCCGGGTCAGCAGGGCGGAGGGGCCGGGGCCAACGGGGGACACGCCCACCGGACTGGCGTCTGTGAGAAACAACAGACAGGAAATGAGACGCTCGGACCGCCGCCTAATCCAACCAGGACCGTCGGTTCTCAGAAAACGGCCCGACGTGTCGGCGACCTGTGCTGCTCAGTCCGTCCTCCAGTGACTCGCCCAGGAAGTCCGAGTCGCTGTCTATCGCCTCGCCGCCGTCCTCGCCGCCGAGCTCTCCGTCGTCAAAGCACAGCGTTCCCCGGAGACGCTCTGTCACGCACTCCTCCTCCTCCTCCAGCTCCGCCTCCCACCGCTCCTCGCTGAAGCCCCGCCCCTCGCCCTCCTCCTGGTCCGGGTCGGCGCCCGGGCCGGTCTTGAACAGAGAGCGCTTCAGGCGGTCCAGAAACCGTGCCGCCATGACACCGCCTGGCAGGAACCAGAGGTTTTACCCATCAGTTTACATCAACACCTTAGATCTGACCTTTGACCTTAAATGTCACTGATGGACTTTCAGGTCCAAGAATCTCCTAAACATTTAGACAAACTTTTCCTGTTTGAAATCGTTATATCTCTGTTTGAATCCCATCTTTATATGATCAAATTTCTCCAAATTCTTTGAAATAGAGAAATGTACAAAACTGCGATTATAAAATGTATCATAATACACTATACACTAATACTAGTTAGGCAGCTACATAGTTAGCCAGGTTATCTAGTAACTAGTTAACCTGAGAGCGCCCTCCACAGGAAAGCAGAAGAACAGCAGCTCTCAGTGTGATTGCTGCTGTTCCTGAACACATCCTGAGTTTCTAAAGAGGTTTTGGTAAAAGAATGTTCCTCATTCAGTTTATCTGAGGTTGAACTGAGTTCAGATCATTTATTTCCAGGTTGAAGGTCACAGAGAAACAGTTTGTTTCCATTGCAGCTCTGCAGAAACTCTGAGCCGCAGCAGCGATGGCTGCCGGCCGGCCTGGCTCCGGTTACAGGACCGGCAGCTCCTCCGAATGGAAATCATGTCACTGATTAATAATTCAGAGATCCGCCAAGTCAGCCTGAAGGAGGCGGCGGCCTGCAGATCATTTCCTCCCCAACGGCTGCAGCGCGTATCAGGACTGAAGCAGCCGATAAAACAGGAGCTGCTGACCACCAACTCAACCCAAACACAGGCTGAATGATGCTATCTTTAGCTTCAGTCTGGTCACTTAAACAGTTTTCCTTTAGCTCTGACCTGCTGGTTCTGAACGGTAAATAGTTTCAAACTCCTGCAGGATCTGCAGAATACAACAGGAATTAAAAGATTATCCACAGCTACGCATCAAAGTCCAAACTGAGGTGTTTACTGGTGGGACCTTCAGCTCGCTAATTAAATACTTAGTTTGGAGTTAAATACTTAGTTAAATATTAAGTATTTATTTTAAAACTTTTAAATTGAATTTATAAACAAATGATGCATGAAAGAAATTTACAAGAAAAAAACAAGTTAGAAGGAAGGAGAGCTCCTGATGAGATGAAGAATTGCTGGCCTTCCTGTTAGCTCTCAGCGCTGTTCTCACCTGATGACAGAAACATGCCTCCAAACTTTCTGGTTCAGGTGTTTCTGCTTAGCAGATGATTTAAACCTATAGCTTACAATATTGAAACGTAACACATCAATAATAGAGAGATTATTAATAAAACATTAGATAAGTTTGAAAGTTGCCATTTGTAAAGCTACACTGTCAAAAACTAACAACAATAATCCATGTTATTTAATCTGTCATAAAAGAAAAAAAGATTTTCTCCATTTTTTTATTCATTCATAAATGTCACAGTTTCACAGTATATTTAAGTTAGATAAATATTTATCTTGGAGCTAAGTAGTTAGCTTTAAAACCTAATATTTAGTTATCGATCACCAATAACTGAACGTAAACATATTTAAAGAGTTAAAAGAGCATTTATTGATCAGTAACCAGAACTTTGAGTTAAGGTCCGCTAACTGAGCCAAACCTCCCGGACCAGAACCGCTTCTCCTTCTCTTGGTCTCAGTTCTGTTGAAGCTAACCTCCAGGCTGTTTCGGACTGGTTCCGGACTGGTTCCGGACCAGTTTAACGGCTGCTGCGCGGAGTTAGCAGCGGAGCTAACAAGTTTCCTCTCAAAGTTGCTCCAAAGCCTCCGGACACTCACCCTGGACTGGACCGGGACTCGCTCTCCTCTCCGCTTAGTCCATGTCGGTCCGGTTCACCTGAAGCCCGAGGTTCCTATCATGGTCTCCGAGGTGGACCGTTCAGTCCGAGCTTTGCTGTCGGACCGACACTTTGAGCTGAATGCATCCTGATTCCCTCAAGCTTTCCCCGGCCACAGCCAGCGGGAGAAGGCGGGGCCCTCTGGATGTCACTTGGTGGCCATATAAGGACATGCAGTGTTCAGTTCCGTCCAGTAGAGGGGAGTAAAAACTCCTGCAACCGAACCTACACATTGTTCCGATGCCACAAATTATGCAAATATTTATATTAATAAAATATTTTTACATGTGTTTGTTTAATTTATTATTTTAAATTTAATGCAGAAACATTTAATTTTAAATATTTCCTCCATTAACATTTCTTTTATTTATGTTCCTTACTTATTTTCCAGATCTTTGTTTTTCTATGTTTATTTATTTTCAACGTAGACTTACATCATCCTTTAAATAAAAACAATTCAATAGTATTAAAGTATTAGATGTTTCAACATATATATGTTTAATTTAAAACATATATTTATTTATTTTCTGCATTTAATGAACTAGTTGAACTACAAAATGTCCATAAATTTAAGAAGATCCAACTGAGATACTTGACTTGATTTTTAAATAATTTCTGTAAATATTATTAAAACTATAAATGTGTTAAAATCCTATCTGGCAGTGGAAATATTACATCTTCCTCCTCCACTTGATGGCAGGTCATGTTCTTGGTGTTTGCACCAACTTTTACATTCAAATCTATTGCAAATGTCACCAAACACTTTAATTTTCCAGCAAGTCTGGAAAATTGTGTTTTTTAATTTTTTTTGTAGCATTGAACGCAGCACCGCGGGGTTGGGGGCGTGGCTAACCTGACGTTGCAGTGGGCGGAGCCTCCACCCATCCGATGAAACTGGGAGTTTCTGCTGTTGACACATTTCACCGACCCGCGTCTCACCTGAGCAGGTAAGAGAACCAGAACCGTTTACTGGGTCGGGACCAGTAAGATATACTGGGGCAGACGTTATAAACTGGGTTTCATTGGAGTGTGTTTTTTAGAAGTTTCTGAGTGGAGAAGTTCTTCTTGCCTTCTGTTCGTGAGCAGGTCTGAAATGTTGAGTCTGTTGGTTTGTGTTGAACCAACATCTGGTGGCTTCAGTGGCTGATAGACAGGAAACAGGAAGTCGGACAGCAGGCAGACCGTCAGGTCACAGAATCAGCTTCAAATGTAGAAACATCTGAATGGAAAGAGAACGGATTGTTTTCCTCAATATTTCTAAAAGTTTTAACGTGTTGGTGAAATATATGTGGAAATAATCAGGAATAAAATCTGGTGTAGTGATGAACTCTGACCTGAACCTTCAGACTCACATAAAGATGGTTAAAAGAACAGGATGAGAGGACCAGTGTCAGGAAGGAAAAAAACTAGTGCAAAGGTTATTTATTTATTTAAAGTTAATTATCTGCTAAAATTCTATCTGGCGGTTGAAATATTACATTTTCTTCCTCCACTTCATATTTTATGTGTTTGCACCAACTTTTACATTCAAACTCATAAAGTGAATAAATGTTATTCCAGCTCAGACTGGCTGTGACCGGCTTTCTGAGGCGTGTTGCCGAATATGATCAGATGATGAATATGATCAGTAACGGCTTGTTTTGATACCTGATTTATATAAAAACATGGTCAGGATCCCAGAGCCGTGATGCTGCGTTTGTGTTGAGGAACCGTCCAGGGAAACTTCTGGATGCTTCATGTTGGTTTTGTTTGTTTTCTGCTTCAGGATCGTTTAGAAACGACGACTGACTGCAACATTAATACAGCATGTTCATAATTTAATCTCTACTGACGGCCAACACTGGAACAAAATTCAGACAGGGTGGAGCAAAGCTGCAATCAATCAATCAATCGAGTTTATTTATGTAACACATTTCAACAAGAAGACTTTTCAAAGTGTTTACATCATCAAAGCACAAAAATAAAAAGACATGAAAACAAGATACAGTCACAAATTGAGAAAATCAGTAACAGCCGATAACAATAATAAAAGTTTCTGGACGATAAATTATCCCAGAAATTATCGTGATTATCGATAATATTGATGTTTTGAGAACGTTTTCCAGTAATATAACAGCAACTTATTGTCAAAGATGAATAAACGTTAAATTTAAATGAACATTTAAACTGGAAGACATTTTAATATCCAAAGTTAATAAAACGAATTATGAGTCTATAAACAAAATTATCTTTCAAAGAAGGTTTAGTTCAGACTGAAGACTTTTATCACCCAGTTTCTGGTAGAAAGAGAAAAGCAACAAATGGAAATTATTGATTTATTGATTATTTCAACAGTCCTAAAAACAAACATTACATCATCAAAATGAATGTTCCAGTGATTATTAATCGAAAGCAGCTCTCACCAGTTTAGCCTTGATTTAAAGGATCTCAGTGTTCCGACTGTTTTGCAGTTTTCTGGAAGTTTGTTCCAGATTTACAGTGCATAGAAGCTGAATGCTGTTAGATGCTAATCCTGCGATGGAGAGAAGTCGTTCCAGAGTCGATCTGAGCTGATCTTTGATTGCGGCGCAGCAGGTGAAGAGAGTTTTCCTCTTTTCAACATGCAGCATCAAGTCTTTGTTCTGCAGCATCGAGTCTTTGTTCTGCAGCATCAAGTCTTTGTTCTGCAGCATCGAGTCTTTGTTCTGCAGCATCGAGTCTTTGTTCTGCAGCATCGAGTCTTCGAGTCTTTGTTCTGCAGCATCGAGTCTTCGAGTCTTTGTTCTGCAGCATCGAGTCTTTGCTCTGCAGCATCAAGTCTTTGTTCTGCAGCATCAGGGCTTTGTTCTGCTGCATCAAGTCTTTGTTCTGCAGCATCAAGTCTTTGCTCTGCAGCATCAAGTCTTTGTTCTGCAGCATCAAGTCTTTGCGCTGCAGCATCAAGTCTTTGTTCTGCAGCATCAGGTCTTTGCGCTGCAGCATCAAGTCTTTGTTCTGCAGCATCAGGTCTTTGCTCTGCAGCATCAAGTCTTTGTTCTGCAGCATCAAGTCTTTGCGCTGCAGCATCAAGTCTTTGTTCTGCAGCATCAGGTCTTTGCGCTGCAGCATCAAGTCTTTGTTCTGCAGCATCAGGTCTTTGCTCTGCAGCATCAAGTCTTTGTTCTGCAGCATCAAGTCTTTGCGCTGCAGCATCAAGTCTTTGTTCTGCAGCATCAGGTCTTTGCGCTGCAGCATCAAGTCTTTGTTCTGCAGCATCAGGTCTTTGCTCTGCAGCATCAAGTCTTTGTTCTGCAGCATCAAGTCTTTGCGCTGCAGCATCAAGTCTTTGTTCTGCAGCATCAAGTCTTTGCTCTGCAGCATCAAGTCTTTGTTCTGCAGCATCAAGTCTTTGCTCTGCAGAATCAAGTCTTTGTTCTGCAGCATCAAGTCTTTGCTCTGCAGCATCAAGTCTTTGCTCTGCAGCATCAAGTCTTTGCGCTGCAGCATAAAGTCTTTGCGCTGCAGCATCAGGTCTTTGTTCTGCAGCATCAAGTCTTTGCTCTGCAGCATCAAGTCTTTGCGCTGCAGCATCAGGTCTTTGTTCTGCAGCAGAAAGGACTCAACATGTTTAACCAACTGGACACTTTAAATGAAATAAAGCTCCATATGGAAACAAACCAGGAAATGTTTTATTGACATGCTCAGCGGAGCGTCGACTGCAGTTTTCAGACCAATTTTTAATATCAGCAGACAGTTATTCTTTCTGAAAAGTTAATAAATATGTTAAAAAGTTGCTAAGTAAGAGTTTTTACACTTTGCCTGATGGGTGGAGCTTCCAGTCAAAACAGGAGGCAGCAAATGATTTTCTAATGTAGATCAAATTGGTTTTATGTGTCAGTGGAAATTTAAATACACATTTAAATCAACCAGAATAAAGACCAGGAAACTCAACATCCATTTGTTGTGAATTTTAATCAAACTCTTAAAATGTTGTAAAAGAAAAAGTGAATTATGAATAGTTTGGAACAAATCTGTTTCCTGATGTTGTTTGACTGTAAAACATTTTGCAGTTAAAATGGTGACATGCTGCAGTGGAACCTCCTTCATTTGGCTCAGACACTCAGCACAGCGCTGCAGATTCTTATCGTCTGGAGACGAAGTGATTCTCTAAAAACGTTTTCCAGAAATGTCCAGCTGCTGCAGGTGTGTCTCACCTGAGAATGAATCAGTGCAGGGTGGGGGGACGATCACATGACTACAGCACCAGTTCCTAGGAACCCGTCACTGAGCCCAGTACCAGCATGAAGAAACCCGGGACCTCACTTAAAGAGACAGTGATCCATAACCGGTTCATGTTTTAATTACAGACTCTGTCATGTTTTCATGCTCTGGAGTCACAGCTGCTCATTTTATTTCAGAATAATGAAATAATAATAATGCTGTGATGTCATCAAACCCTTCTGTGGGAGGAAATGATAAAAACACCAAAACAACATTAAAACAATTAGCTTACAGTTCTAATAGCAGCAAAAACCCATTAAACCCTGAATCACACGTCTAAAATTAGCTTCTCAGTGGTTGTACCAATAGACTGTGTGTTGGATCAGAGCCGGCGGCGGCTCTCTTGGTCCGTTTGAAGGTTGTTGCTGCTTGTCGTCGGTCACAGGCGTTGCTCTGCAGCGAGTTGCCTTGAATAAAAGTTGCTCCACCGGTTCTGCCAGCTGGGAGGGGCAGACGGAGATCAACAAGCCTGAAACCTTGATGGAGAAACTTCCAGCTTCTGTTCTGCTGCTGCTTTAGTAAAATGGAGCCTAATGGAGAACCTGACAGCCAGCTCTGCTTCTTCTTCTGCATCCAAGATGGCGCCGTCGCCTGATTGGTCCGTCCTCCAGCGGTGTAACAGGGCGACCAATCATTTCACCAAACGTCTGCTTCTCTTCTCTCTGGGTGTTCATCGTTTCTCAGGGACCAATACTAAAATATACTAGAGAAATCAATCAATCAATAAATCAATCGGTCGGTAAACAGGAAACCAGAATCATCAATTCTGATCAACTAATCAATGTTCCATTGATTATGGTTCTGCCTCTGAACTTGAGCGTTTTCCTGATTTAAAGAACTTTGATATTTGGTTCTGATCCGTTCAGGTCTGGACCAGAGAGACTGACTTTATGTTCATTATTGATTCCAGATTTTAATTTGTTGTTACTCCAAGTCTAATTAAAAACCGAACTGTTATTGTTTCAGGGTAATTCTTTAATTTAGAAAAGAGTAATTACTGATCAATTAATCAATTTATTGCTAAATTGATCAATTGAAATGCACTAAAATGTTTACATAGACTTCATAATCCATTTTATTCATGCTGGGTTTGATTTTCTGTTTTATCATTTCTGGATATTTAAAATATCTTCAGGTTGAATCTGAAGTGTTATTTACAAAATAAAGTGTTGCCTCGATTCTTTCATGCAATCCTCTAATCTCCATGGAAACCAGTCAGCTGTTAAACGCCTGGGTGGACGTAGCCCCGCCTTCGAGCCGCAGCTCCTCCCCCTCTTAGCTCCTTCAGACTAGCCAGCAGAAATTAGCAAACAGCTCAGAGCAACGTTGGTAGAAATGTTAAAGGGTTAATAGAGGAGCCATGTTGGATGACTTCCTGGAGGCGGAGCTTCATAGAGAACAGGAGTTCTTAAAGAGACAGATGCCCAATTTCAAGGTGTTAATCAGAAAGTTAAATGTTTTTTAAGTCATGTTGGATATAAACAGCATTTTTATGACATAGTTACTGTATTGTGCTATAAAATGGAAACCGTAACTCTGGCCCTTTAAACGCCCCACGGTCACCTGAGCAGCTATGATCCACCTGTAAAGATATTAAGGTCTTTAAGTTTCATCAGGATGTTCCTGGATCTTTCTTTCCTGTTTCTTTAGGAACTCGTTGCCTCAGTTTTATGTTTCTGGATGAAATCTTGTGTTTGGAGTTTCTGGTTTCTGATTCATTAATGAAACGTTTTTCTGGCAGGAGCTGGTTTCATTCAGCCTGAATGTGAGCAAACAGCCTCATTGTTTTGGTAATTTTGGGTTCAGATGGTTAATCTGGAGTCCAGCTTTGTGAATCAGGCACTTCGCAGAAATCTGATGTTGCTGAACAGGTTTTTATTTCTGCCTATCGAGTCAGAGCGGAGCTGCTGTCGCACGCCGCCAACCGTCGCTGCAGCTTTCTGAGTTAATAAGTGAAGGAAAGCAGAGCAGAGTTAATGTTTCTCAGCTCAGCGCCGGATTCGTCCTGCCAGCTGCTAGTTTCTCCTGAAGTGATGCTTGTTTCTCTGGTTTAAAAGAAAAGATCTGAACTGACGCTTCGCTGCTTGTCGTTGTGGGAACATTTTGTCTCTGATTCTGAGGAAATACTTTCTGAACGTTGCATCACATCTAACCTGCAGACTAAAAACACAAACCTAGAAACTTGATTCAGTTACATCTGAGTAACTTTTTGATGGAATGTACTTTTAGGAGTATTTTTATTATTATTTTTTTTAAACTTTATTTTTATTTATTTTTAACAACACATGTACATAGTTACATTCTTCCGTCTCGACCGACATATATCATCTGCATTACAACTTGACATCGAAAGGTGAGACAATAGATGT
>CAEFZY010023137.1:0-16884 GCA_903066815.1 Brachyrhaphis roseni
TGTTATTAAAAAACAAAACATAGAGCTCTGTTATAACCTGATATTTTGTCTGGCAAAATCATTTATTCATAAACAAAAAGAGCTGAGATCATTCTTACTTTTTAACATTTTTTTATCTGAATTCCAGTTATATTTGAAATCTCTGAAATGTATTGAATCAAATGAATACCTGACTGAATTATTGATGGAATCGCCCACCAACGCATGTTAACCCTAAAATATGAATCCCTTTGTTGCTATTTTAGTTGTTATTTTATTGATTTGTTCTTTTCTTTATCGATGTTACTGTTGTATTCCCATTTTTAAATCTGCCTTTCTATGCCCTCTCCAGTTTAAATAAACTTTATTAAAAAAAAAGAATGACCTCAGTGGCGGAAATACGTCAGAAACACGTGATCGCGAAAGTGCTCCCTCTTCCGTCCGCTGTAGCGCATCACTCTCATATAAATTCCGTTTGTTTCGGGATAAATATCCACATGAGTCGCTTTTAAAAACTGTTGAGCCCCTATAACAGATTTTTCTGCTAACATCAGCTTAATTTTTCTTCGATCAGGTTAAAATTCCGACCGAAGGAGCGAGAAGGAGCCGATCGCACCACTGCAGGCCTGCAGGGGGCGCTGTGAAACAGCTCCGGATCTCGCCGCACTTCCTGTCAACTCGGTTGTGAGCACATGTTCAGGAGGAGCAGCTTGAGGAGCTTCGAAGCCGAGAGAACCTCGGGATAAACTGGTGAAATGACAGAAAGCAAAGCGGAGTCCGCTTCGCAGCGGCCTAGAGAGCTGCTGGCGCTGAACCCGGAGCTGGAGGTCGAGTTCAAGAAGAAGGTCCAAGAGGTGAAGAAGAAGAACTGCGGCGGAAAGGTGAGCACAAGTCGGTTCTGCTGTTCCTCGTGGAGGATTCAAGTCGTCTGAAGGCTCGGAACCGGAGAGGCAGAGAACTGATTAAACCAAGAACCTCAGGTTTGCCCCAAAACATCTCGCTGGACTGGATCCAGGTCTGCAAAACCATTAAATAAATTAGGATAGCAAATTAAATTGTTTCAGGTACTTTACCACTTATTACATTATATAGGTTAATTTCACACAGACAGGCGTTTTCCAGCCCATATCTCTGCTATAATTTCCCGGTTACAGTTGATTAAAAAATAAAAAATTGACAAATTAAAACAGGTTTTAAAAAAAACCCTGTAGAATCATGGGCAGCCCTAGAAGGGGACCAGCAGGGGCCCAGTTACCAGAGAGCTAAATCAATTTCTCATGATGATATGAACTGGCAGGATCCTGAGAACAAATTTTATTTTTACCTTCACAGTTTTACTGTAATAATGAGTCAAAATTGAAGGTGTTGCTCTTTTAGTCAAGCAGAAAGTCAGTGGGAGGTCAGCAAACTTCCTTCAGGTTGATTGCAGCAGCTTGGATGAAACCAACGTGTTTTAGTTTAAAACCACTCGCCTGTGTCCTATGACATCACTTCTTGTTGGTTTCTTTGTTCTCCAGGGGAGCCGTGTAACTCCAGGTGTGGTGTATGTCGGCCATCTTCCTCTGGGACTGTTCGAGCCGCAGCTCCGGTCCTACTTCGAGCAGTTTGGCACGGTCCTGCGCCTGCGGCTGTCAAGGAGCAAAAAGGTCAGAAAACAAGAACGGCTCAGTGGGACTGGACCCAGAAGGACACGTCTGGGTGTCTCTGAGGACCCGGACCTCCACTGATAATCTGCCCTGACTGAAAATGGTCTGAGATTCTGACTCTGGTTCTGACCGGGTCCTGAGGTCCGGTATCCAGGCCAACATGGTTCTGGTGCATTGATCTTACCGGCCGCTGCACCCGTGGTCCAATAGAACGACCAGAACCTCCTGATCTGGACCAGCTGAGCCTTTTGATTCTGTTTTATGACTTTGTGTTTATGATGTAAAGCACTTTGAAATGCCTTGCTCCTGAAATGTGCTATACAAATAAAATTTGATTGATTTTAAGTAAAGAGTGTTAAATAGTAGTAGCCGTTGCCATGGTTACTTGTAGCAGCCTGTTGTGGCTACCGTAGCAACAGGGAGTGATGATGTCATCTCTGCTGCAGACTGGCGGCAGCAAAGGTTTCGCCTTCATCGAGTTCGAGAGCAGCGAGGTGGCGAAGATCGTCGCGGAAACCATGAACAACTACCTGATGGGGGAAAGGCTCATCAAGTGTGAGTAGAACCTCCAGAACCGGGCTTGGGTTCTGGTTCTGGTTCTGGTTCTGATCCGGTTCCCTCCACGTTTCCAGGTGAGGTTCTGCCTCCAGAGAAGGTCCACGAGAAGCTGTTCGTCGGGTCCCAGAAGATGTTCCGCAGGCCGGCCCGGCCCGCCGTGACCCGGTACAACCGGTACCGCTCGACAGAGCAGCTGGACGCCATGACCCGCCGCCTGCTGAAGAAGGAGTCGCGGCTGCGAAGGAAGCTGGCCGGGCAGGGGGTCCAGTACGACTTCCCCGGATTTGTAAGTGATCTCAGAACTGGGTCAGAACCCGGGTCTGTTGACTCCAGATCAGTGGGCCTGTGGTTCTTTCCCTGGTTCTGATGCAACTTCTCTCGTGGAACCAGTTTGGTTCTGAGGTTCTAGTTCTTACCGGTTCTTCCTGTTCTGGTCCAGGCGGCTCAGAAGAAGACGACCTCCGCCGTCCTAGACGCTTCGTCCTGCAGCGATGTAAGTCCACCTGCCGGTTCTGGACACGCCAGTCCTCTGGCCCGTACTGAAAATGGCCCGGCGCCGGTCCATGGCTCCGGGTCAGATAACTGGGCCCACATGAAGGCGGGGCGTAAAGCTGATTGGCCGCCTGCCGGTGGTGGCGCCATGAAACCCACGCCCCTACATGACTGGTTACCATGACAACACAGATGATACACCATAGCAACTGGATCATCAATCAATATGATTGATGTGCATTGATAGTTTATATCCATCCATCTATTTTCTTACACCCTGGTCCACAGTGGGGTCAGAAGGTGCTGTCTTTGATGTTTGTATGATGTTAATCTCTTTGATTTTTCTCGCTGCTGGTTCTGATCAACCTGACTCTTCCTCCTCCTCTTCCTCAGCAGACCACCCCTGTCTGTACGCCGTCCTTCCTGGAGAGGAGGAAGTCCACGGTCGTCCTGGACGACGAGGAGGACAGTGAGATCATCCTGAAGATGCCGGCGGCAGAGGAAGATGATGATGATGATAATGATGACTGCAACATGGAGGGAGAGGAGGACTCTGACAGCTCTGAGGACAATGAGGAGGCCCAGTGAAGGGTTTCAGTATTTAAGGTGGACTGGGACAGTTTCTACCTCCAGACTGGAGCCAGAGCGACCCGATTGGTCCAACAGAACTGGGCTGGTCCAGGCTGGCTCTGCTTCCTGCTTTATTATTGTTATTGCTATGATGAAGAATGTGTTCTTGTCAGTCCATTAGAGAATATTCCCTAATATTGCAGCAGAGAAGCGGACCGATCCGAAATCTGGGCCTGATCCGGACCAGCCAGGGAAAACATGGGCTGTGTCACATGAGCGAACGTGGACCACATGACCCCCCAAACCTCCCAAACAAACATAGACCACACATGTTCCTGCTGGTCAGCTGGTGATCCAGTGGATCAGTCAGAACCTTCTGGGCCGTCTCAGTCATGATGCTGGTCCAATGAACCCAGACGGATGTTTTCAGACCCAAGAGCTCTGATCTGCTGCAGTGCTAACACCTGCGCTAACATTGGTGCTAGCATTAGCGCTAACGCTGGCGCTAACAGCAATTTCATGGTTAAGGTGTTAGGATCTGCAGCTGGGCGTCGTTCTGCTGTGAGGCAGGCTTTAGCGGGACAGAACCAAAGAAAGAAACAAAAACGGGGAAATATTTTAGTTTAATAAAATATTCAGAGCTGCAGCGATCAGATCCCTGATCGACCAGATGGATCCTCTCAGTGGCTCAAGCTTCATTATTAATTAATTGTTAAAGTAAAACTGTAAAAGAATAAAACTGTTTCTGTGCCAGTTCATAACATCATAAGGAATTGATTTCTTATTGTCTCCTGGGTAACTGGGAGACAATATCCAGCTGTGCTTGGATCCCAGCCACTGCTACTCAGTGTGTAGGTCTACATCCCTCAGTAGGCCTACAGAGGGATGTACAGAAGGATGTAGGCCTACAGAGGGATGCAGCAGCAGCAGAGCTCTTTTTAAAAAAAAAAAAAGCGAGCAAATGTTTAACTTTCAGGCATACATTCACTTAAATTAGTTTCCAGACTTTTTTTTTTTCTTCTTAGAAATAAAAATTGTTGCAAATATGCGTAAATATTGTGCATTTTTCTGAAGTGTATACGTTTACTTTTTTCTGGAAACCAAATCAAAGCCACAATCGGGGCCCATAAATCTGGTTCTGACGGAACCACACATGCGCAGTGCAGCCCTGGCCACCAGGTGTCGCCAGAGATCGAGCGGCCGCTTCTCCATGCGACAGTTTTCCAAGTGCCAACATCATCTCTGGATGGACTGCGCATGCGCACGACGATCCCCATTCTTGTCCTTCAGGCAGCATTCCTGCTGGAGAGTGTTGATAGAAAGGCAGAAAGAGGAGCGGTTTGAGGCCGCGGACTGAAGCTTTCCCCCCGGAGCGGAGAGCGGGCGGCCCGGAGAGTCTGCGGCGGGAAATGGTGAGTGTTAACTCGACTGATGAAGCTGCTCCTCTTCGGCCCTCCCGCCCCCAGTTTTCTTTTGTTACTGCGAACTGACGTTTCATTCAAAGGTAGTTAGATGTAGCTGGGTCCGCTGGCTACTGCCGGGCTTCCCGGAGGGAAGGCGGCCGGAGAGGCTGAAGAGAGAGGCGGGAGGTTCCACGGAGGCTCCCGGAGCGGACCGAGGGCTACCTGCGGTCCGCTGGAGGCGTGGAGACGGCAGGCTGCGGCTAGCTGGAGCGGAGCTAAGCTAGGGAGGGGGGAGGTCTGGTGCACCAGGATGGAGATCCAGACAGCATCAGGTGACACTGCAGCTTTATCTAGCCAGAACCTGAGCCAGAACCAGAAACTGGTGCTGTCTGCTGCTCTGGGGCTTCCAGGTGAGATTAACTCTATACCAGAGTGGAAAGACATCAGCAGGTAAACCCTGAGACGCTCCTGCCCCCAAGTCCCGCTTCTCAGAACTTGATCAGAACCACAGAAATGGATTCCTGCTGCACATGTTCTGGTGTGCTGGTAGCTCATTGAGGGAAATCTGCTCAGGATGCAGACGTTTTTAGGGGAAAGTTGAGTGGAAGGAAGAAATGCTAGAACAAGAAGCAAAAGCAACAACCTAGCAGGGATTGACACATTTTTCTTAGCCATGTTTGTCATGCTAATTATAACCAAGCTTTTGGAATCTTGCATTAAATGCGTATTGGGCTCCTGGTTTGGAGCGAATCAGCCAGGCTACACAGAGCGTGATGTCATCAGAAACTGACTCTACACATGGCTGTACTACACAAGAAGTAGAGGTTTGTAGCTAGCATGGAGCAGAGAGAGTCCTGCCCTCCTGGAGGTCTGACGCTTGGTTCATCTGGTAAGGCTCAGATCCACCAGTGGGTGGCAGTGTTCATTATGTCAGAGCTTAGCTAACATGTTTCTGTTTCTCCTTTAGCCTATTAGCATGTTTTATACAAAGCTATAAACCGCCTAAAGCTAGTTTATAAACCTTTTTATCAAAATCACAAAGTCATTTTGATACTTCAAAAATTGCATAGAGAATGGTGGAAACACAGCTGGCGTTAGTGGAGCCACCAGCTGCTCTCCTCCAGCCGGAGAGCCGGAGGAGAGCTAACCCTTACCCTAAGTTTCCAACACAAGAAATATAAATATACATGTACAGTAATATATATTAAAAAAAATACAATGAGAATGGGCGAAAAAACTTTCATAACAGCTTATGTAAACGCAAAGAGTTAAAAGCTGCAATAGTCCTTATCTCACACATTGCCTTGCAAAAGTGCTGATACCCATTAAATATTTCCACTTATCAGTTAAATTTATCATGAAAAGATTAAAAGAGTGGTACAATTGCTGTGTGGAGAGAAAACTAACACCACACATCGCACTGAACATAATGTAGTATCCTATAGTGGGGATGTTTTTATTAATCATGGAGAGAGAAGCTGGTCAGAGATGATTGGATGTCGCATCGTCAGTGTGAGCATCTACACTCCAAGTTTCACGAATGACGGCGGTCGCTTCGTGGCGCCAGTTCCACAGGAAGTGAACGTTTCTAAACCTTTAAGGACCCCGGCCTGGTACCGAGCCCAGACCCGGTACTGGGTCCGCTCTGTGTTTCTGGGTTAAAATGCTTTTCATTGATCTGTTGTGAATAAAAGAGCCGCAGCTCAGAATGTCTCCAGAAATGCGATGATTTTGGAGCTGGGTAAAAATGTCTCCCTTCATATCTCCAACCGACCCGAACCCGGCCCGGTGCCAGGTCTCCGGTCCCGGTCTGTCACACTCTGACTGGTCCTCGTCTCTTCCCTCCAGGACAACGCTGGACAGTGGCAGGACGAAGACATGGATCGTTGATCCAGCGACCCAGCTCGCTTCCCAACCCCTGCAGAACCGCCCCCCCCCCCAGCTGCTGTCCACACATGCTGCATTGCTGCCGCTCCCAGGTCCCTGCTGCATCCGTCCCTCTAGAGTGAGCTAGTGGCTGTTCCTCGGGTCCGTGACCCGGTCCGGTCGGAACCGGCGCGCCGATGGAGCCCAGCATGGAGAGCTGCTTGGCGCAGGTCCTGCAGAAGGACGTGGGCCGGCGGCTGCAGGTAGGACAGGAAGTCATCGACTACATCCTGGACAGGAACAAGTCCCCCGAACTGGAGCAGGACCAGACGGCGCTGGATAAGATGGTGGACGCCGTCGCCAGCTCCTGGGTCAACTCCAGCAATTTCAAGGTAAACGCAACTGAAGCACGGCGGGGGAGCGGTGATGCTGTGGGGCGAGGACGCGGAGCCTCCATCCAGTGTCCTGACCCGACCTGGTGGTACTCCGGCTACCGATCCGTTCAGTCAGGTCATGATGGATGCAGCCTGACCTCTGTGACCTCTGGCAACTTGTTGCTGTGGAAACAGAGCAGAAATCCTTTATATTAGGTAATCGGCTTCGGTGGATGACGTTTTGGCGCCCCCTAACGAGCTTCAGGGAATGATTTGATTAGAAAAGTGATCAGTTTCTCAGATCATTAACAATCGCATCTTTCTGCTTTGCTGTTCTCACTGCTGGAGACCAAACCTGGTCACCATGGCAACCAGTAGATACACTTCCTGTCACACCATCACTAACATGGCTGCCGTCGCCGCTGCTCTGGAGAAGCATGGTGGAGGACCTGTCATGCTGTGGGTCTGCCAAAGGACCACCAATAATTTAGCCTGTGGATTAATGAAGTTGAATTGAAACGCTAACAGGTTATCGAGGCCAGTCGCAATAAATCAATTAGTCATATGATAAATTAAAACAAGATCAATAATTTCCAGTTTTATAATTTGTAGTTTTTCTTTCTGCAGAAACTAGATGATAGTTTTCAATCTGGTGCTTCAGCCTCTGATAAACCTTTTATTTACACACACTTCTTTTATTTTCTTCTGTTTTTGTTTGGATATTTAAAATGTCTTCCAGTGTTAAATGTTCATATCAAGTTATAGTTTATTGGGTTTTGAGAATGTGAGAACATTATATTACTTCGAAATGGTCTGAAAACAATATTATCATTTATCGCGATAACTTCTGCAGGAACATGTGCTGCAGCGAACTCTATCCCCAGCAGTTGAGCTCCTGCTTGTGTTGCATCGTCAGTGTGAACTAACATCAAGTTTCACGAATGACGCCGGTCGATGTCGCTTCGCGGCGCCAGTTCCACAGGAAGTGAACGTTTCTAAATGTTTAAAACAAAATGGCTTCCTTTAAACCGTCCTGAAGGTAAAACCTTGGAGAGCTGTGAATCTTCAGACATGTTTGGTTTGAGACAATGAAACATGTTTATGCAAACAGTTTCTGTATGGGCAGCTGCCCAGGGCGGCAGCAGAAAGGGGCGGGGCACCGAGGACGGGGAAATAAACTGTCCCCTGAACAGGTTGACTCCTTCCTGCTGCAGAAAAACCCAGATGGTTGCTTGCGTGTGATTGGCTGGAGTGCAGCAGGAGGCGGGGCTTGTCTTCATTCCTGCTGGAACCAGAACAGCTGGCAACGATCCATCCTGATTACTCTGAGCCACACAGAGTAATCTGATTACATTTATGAATCAGTTGGCAGCACCAGTGGGGGGGCACCATGATGGAGTCCACTGGGTTCTACTGGTTTCCTTGAAGCAGACGACTGACCAGCTGAATTAATCCTCAGGAAACTGAAGGAGGTTCTGGTTCTGGTTCTGCTTCACCTCTCTGTGCAGCTCCCAGTCTTCCCAGTAAACCAGCAGCTATAAAGCAGAACTAACCAGCGGCTGGATCCAGTAGATCCAGTCTATACACTGTTTCCACTGGTCTCTCTGGTCTCCCAGTCAGCCAATCACAGCGGAGGCAGCAGTAAGCCCCGCCCCCTGCGCTCCAAAGCCCTGAGTCGCAGCGTCGGCCTCTCTGATCGGGTCAGAACCTGTTAGAGCCGCCGCCTGGAAGGTAAAACATCCAGTCATAGCAGCTTATTATGTTGCTATGGCAACAGCTGCTGCTGCAGCAACCAGCCGAGCAGCTTCTCGGTCATGATGAGCCGCCATGACACCACAGAAGAAGAATGCTGGGATCGTCTGAATCAGCACCACAGGATCGTGGCTTCGCTGTCCAACTGTCCTTCTGACCAAACGTCCTTTTGTCCTGCCTGTCTCTCCTGACCTTTGACCTTTAAACCGGCTCGAAGGTCAGGAATACTTAAGGTTCCATTAAGTTGGTTTGAACTGGAGCTGAATGGATGCAGCCGCTCCAATCCAGACCATAATAATCAACGTTCCACTTCTTACCAATAAACTCCAACCAGCTGGTTCAGCCTGAAAGCAACTCAGGGTTTCAGCTGGTTGGCAGTTTTCTGGAAGTTTGTTCCAGATTTTGTTGCATAGAAGCTGAATGTTGCTTCTCCATGTTGGGTTCTGGTTCTGGTTCTGCTCTGCCTCCAGAACCGGAATCTGAGGGGTCTGCAGTTGGTCCAGCAGCAGCAGATCTTTGATTTGGTCAGTGATTATAAACTTGCCTCTAAACGCCTGGGTGAGTTTCTCTGATCTGAGACTTTAGAAATGTTCTGCAGCTGGTGGAAGGCCCACTTTGGAACCGGCTTTATGTGGCTCTGGAGGTTCGGGTCAGAGGTCAGCCTGATCTCTGGTTCACAGCTGGAACAACTGAAGCTGACTCTAGATGTATAAATCTAGCTCTATAGCTCCAGATGTACAACTTTATGTCTATAACTCTAGATCTATAACTCCAGATCGTTCCTCTTTAATAACTTCTATATTCAACCTGTATGGGAACGAGAGAGCAACTGATCCGCCTGTAATAATATAATACAATATAATAAAGTAATAAAACGAATTAACACAGAGACCTAAAGGAACACGGACATATTTCTCTAAAAGCAACAACTTTGAACCTGAATAGCCAGTTAACTAGAACTCTGACACTAGAGCAGCTCTATAACCTTCCCGTTACTTGGTCTTTGTTTGACACTAACGACAATAAACACATATAATACTTGAAAATAAACGCAAAATAAGGTAAAAACATTGTCCTTTAGAATGGATTAAAATGCTTAGATACTTTTTAAATAAAAAAAAAATATTACAATAAAAATGTCCAAAAATATTGCCTACTAGCATAAGCTAATGTTAGCCACAAAGTTTAAAGAAGGTAAAACTCATTGTCGTATCTGTGAATGTATAACGAGGCGTACATCTTAAAACCTTTCTCCAGCTTATTGTTGGGGCTTCGGAGGGTTGTTCATCATTTACTACTGTTATTTTGGACAAACCCTGCAAG
The DNA here is from genome assembly GCA_903066815.1 of Brachyrhaphis roseni. Lineage (NCBI taxonomy): Eukaryota > Metazoa > Chordata > Actinopteri > Cyprinodontiformes > Poeciliidae > Brachyrhaphis > Brachyrhaphis roseni. The sequence continues at coordinate 9,964 of CAEFZY010023137.1, forward strand.
CACCGAGTGTAAAATGCCATTTTCATCAAACCGGAAATGACCGAGCTGCTTTTCCCCGAACGCGGAAGCTGACCTGCAAAGAGCCCGTTGACACCAGGTGTCTGTGTGGACAGCAGTGCATGCTGGGAGCAGCAGCAGCTAGGTGAAGACAGGCCGCCTTCCTCAGCACGGCGTCTCGTCACGCTGCTCTGCTGCTGAGGCTCAGCTGACTCTCCAGGACCCGGTTTGGTTCCGGTTTCTGTTTTTAGTGCTCACCCTTAGGCGAGCGGGCCTCAGAGCGGCCCGGCTGGCGTCACGGCCCGTCCCGTGGTTCCCCTCTGACGGGCCGCGTCTCTGCCTGTAGGACACAGCGGAGACACTCCGCCTCTGTTAGAGCGGTTTCTGATCCGATCGGGTTCTGGTCTCTGGAGGGAGGACCGCTCCAGAAACCAGAATGAACCGGCGCAGTCTTTGCTCAGAGGCGTCCGTCGCTCAGGCTGCTGCAGAGTTTACTCTGACGTTTCATTTTGGACCTGGTTCTGGACCTGGCACAGGAACCGGTTCTGGGCTCTGATCTCTGTCTCCCGGTCCATTTTCACACAAACTTAAAATGTCACGTACCTAAAGTGAAACGTGGACGGCCTTAAATGTTGCAGCCGCCATATTTAATCTCATATTTTATGTGGTTTATTTTTCACCTTTTCGGTCAGGCAAATGTTTGGGTCGCCCGAAGGCGGTCCGACTGTAGCCAGCTACAGCCGTAGCCGTGAATACGTTGACGCCTCATTGGACACGCCGGCTCGTTGATGTGATACGTCACACCGGCCGCCATATTGAATGTGTCGTACCTGCCAGTAAGCTAATATAATTAAATGGACTGATATATCAGGGAGTCAAAGAAAGTACTTTTTCTAACTTTTTGATGTGAATATTTAATTGTTTTGGGCTTTCTCAATAAAGAGCACAATGTTTATGACTGATCTTTACAGGGACATATTTATAAACATATTTACACAATTCCATAACTCAATGTGCACTTAACATTTCAAGATATGAAAAAAAGCAATTTCCTTTTAATTTATATGCATTTTATTGTAAAGATAATAAACTTTGATAAATCAGCCATTGTCAAGCAATATTTATACATTTTTGCTACATTTTATACAGTATAATATGTCAACTGTGCTATGGACAGCAAACGTGTGAAAAAAATCTAACGGACTAAATTTTTATTATTATCTTAATACCCTAATACTTCAGATTGACATATTTCACTTAAAAATATTCAAAAAATGAAAGGAAAAAGTGTACATTGCACTTTTTAAATAAATCCAGATTTATTTATATTATACTGGGAACACAGGGTACAGACAGGATTCAGCCTGATGGTCAAACTGGGAGCAGTCCAGTGACTGGGAGGCGTCCTGGTAGCCAGGCTAAAGTGAAGGTTAAAAATGAAATTATCTCACAGTGTAATAGAAAATTCATCCCTCCTCCACATTCAGAAAAACATATTTCAGCATATTGGGGCACGGACTTGTAGCATCTCTATAGCTAAAGACTGACGATGTGAAACATGACTGAAAAAAACAGCTGTGATCCTCCCAGAGCTGGTTTCTCTGGGAGGAGAACTGGGAGGTAATCCACTTCCCATCTAAGCATTTCTCATTAACTGTCTTTAGAAAAACAGCACAGTATGAAAAAAGTTAGCTAAGCTTAGAAAATAACAGAATAGTTACTTCCAACCAATTTAGTTACATAGGAAATACTTCTTGGTTGTTTAGAAGCTAGATTCTGGCTTCAAAATCAAGATATTATGTTCATAAAATTGTTTTTTTCATTTTTACCTGTGAAAGGTAATGCCAGTCGATCCAATTTGTACTTTAAAATGAGTGAAACTCAGCGTCCAATGAGCTGTCTACTTATTCATGCCTGTGGTTACGGCTACCGCCAACTACGACAGCTAACTACAACCGCTAGCTACAACCACTAATTACAACCGCTAGCTACAACCACTAACGAGGACCGCTAGCTACAACCGCTAACTACAACAGCTAATTACAACCGCTACCTTCAACCACTAACTATAACTGCTAGCTACAACCGCTAACTACAACTGCTAGCTACAACAGCTAATTACAACCGCTAGCTTCAACCACTAACTATAACTGCTAGCTACAACCGCTAGCTACAACTGCTAACTACAACCACTAATTACAACCGCTAGCTTCAACCGCTAGCTACAACAGCTAACTACAACTGCTAGCTACAACCGCTAACTAGAACCGGTCATGTGACAGCGATGCACATATATTTTAAACTGTGTGATTGTGAGCGTGAGTGGGAATAAAAAAAGCAATAGGTATTTTGTTCCATTTAACACAATAAGAGTGTAATCGGTATACCTCTATGGATGCAAATTCGACAAAAAAACCAAACCTGTTTAGGATTTCACTTGAAACATTCTCAATTATAAATTTATTGATGGAACTTGACTAAATGTTGTGTTTTTATTGTTGTTTTTATTGTTTCTACTGTTGATTCTATGTTGCACTATGTTTCTGTTTTTGATATGATGTAAAGCTCTTTGAAATGCCTTGCTGCTGAAATGTGCTATACAAATACAATTTGATTGATTTGATATATCAGTATCGGCTCAAACGGTTCCCATCGGTGCATCTCTGCAGTCCTGAAGCCACTCTGGTCTCTGATGCTGGAATGAAACTGGGATCTGTCATTCTGGGACTGTAAATGGACCCGGCTGGAGCAGCTGGGACGGCCCGACCCAGTCCGTGACTGGATCAGGAGCTTTAAACTCTTACCATGGAGAAAGGCTTGCTCTGATAAAATATATATTATTATTAATCTAATTATCTGACCTGGTTCTGTCTGTTCTGCAGGTGAACCTGCTGGGCCTGGACCTCCTGTCAGCTCTGGTGACCCGGCTCCAAGACCGGTTCAGAACCCACATCGGAACGGGTGAGTCTCTTCTGCGGCGCCTCTGCTGGTTCCGACCCGTGTCTAGCCAGTTCTGGTTCTATTCCAGTTCTGCCGAGCCTGATGGACCGGCTGGGAGATGCCAGGGACCAGGTGAGGGACCAGGACCAGGTTCTGCTGCTGAAGATCATGGAGCAGGCCGCCTCCCCTCAGGTAGTTCAGATCCGGCCCGGTTCCCCCCACCGGCACCAACCCGGATGGGTCCGGACAGGGAGCGGTTCTGTTGGACAGCTGTTCTGGTTAAACTGGGAATTGAATCTTGAGAAAAGTTCTGATAAACTTCTCAGAACTTTTGAACCCAGTTTGGTTCTGATGGATTGATGACAGGAAGTTAGGTTAGAGAGAAACAGGAAGTCATGACATAGCAAGAATGGAGCCCTAACAGAACCGAGCCCTAACGGGCCCGTCTGGGTCTGGTTCTGGTGGAGTTCAGTGTTGATGTGGAACTGTGGTTCTGGTTCCAGTACGTCTGGGACCGGATGCTGGGAGGCTTCAAGCATAAGAACAACCGGACCAGAGAGGGAGTGTGCCTGTGTCTCATCGCCACGCTGAACACGTGAGCAGAACCAGAATCAGAACCACAACCTGAGGAACGCACCGGGCCCAACTTGTTTCTTTTCCAGGTCCGGAGCCCAAGGCCTGACGCTGAGCAAGATCGTCCCGCACATCTGCAGCCTGCTGGGAGACCCCACGGCCCAGGTGACATCATCACTGACATCATCATAAGATACCTATACTCCCTGTATCGCCGTGGCCCAACCCTTTGCAGCTGCGTCACTAATCATTCTGGCCGCCATGACGGTCAGTAGTGAACAGAGTGACCGAATTCTTTTCCCAAGTTGTTTCTGCCAGTTTCTTCCTGTCGCGTTCATTTGTCTGAACCTAGCTCGCCTGGTTGGGCTTATAGACGGAGGGATTCACAGCAGCTAGCTTAGAAACCGACCCGTACCTCCTGAGGAGTAGATCCAACTTTGGATCCTGGTTCTGTCTCAGGTCCTGGTTCCAGAACTCTGATGACCAATTCTGACCCGATCTCTGGTTCTGCAGGTCCGGGACAGCGCCATGAGCTGCCTTGTGGAGATCTACCGCCATGTTGGGGAGCGGGTGAGGCTGGACCTCAGCAAGAAGGGCCTTCCCCAGTCACGGTACGGAAGGCCGCCGGGTCGCCATGTGGTCCGGTCCGGTTTCTGTCTCTGTCTTCAGGCTCCTTCCTGATCTCTGGCTTCTGTTCAGGGCTCCCCCTGGTGGAGTCGATGCGCACTGCAGCAGCCATAAAGAATGGTTTTTATCTTCTCCCGTTTAATTTCTGGTTTCAGAATCTTTCCTTATTTTCAAGCCAGCTTCAAGACCCAAAATTTCATCAGGTTTGATTCTGAAAGGTCAGCATTTTTTGGCTTTTATGAGGCAGAACAACACAAAGGTTCAAGAAAAATTATAAAAATCTTAAAGGTGTGTTTTGCATTTAATAAATGTATGCCAGAGTTAGGGTTAAGGTATGCCACATTCGGATATTTCTTTGTAAACTAGTTTAAATGATGAATCGTCACCATTAGAGAGACGCGATCGATCTGATCTGTCACTCTCCTCTTCCTCAGGTTGAACGTCATCTTCAGCAGGTTTGATGAAGTCCAGAGATCTGGGAACATGATGCCGTCTTCTGGTTCTGGTGAGTTCCTGTCTGCGTTTCTGGTTCTATTTCTCAGCTGGGGGAAGAGAAGAGGGAGGGATGGGTTGCCCCTAGCAATGGGTTTCTGCCGGAGCGAATCCGTGTATGAAGGCTGGGCTCAGTGAACCCGGCACCAGCACAGCGGCGGGTCCAACAGCCTGAGAGCTGGATTGGACCAAACCTCTAAAGCTCAGGTGTCAAACTCCATTCCTGGACGGCCGCTGTCCTGCAACATTTAGATGTGCCTCTGCTGCACCACCTGAATAGAATGATTAGGTCATTAAGGCTCTGGAGATCTGATCTACACAAGGAGGAGGTAATTAAGCCATTACATTCCACCTGTACCTGTGGCACATCTAAAAACTGCAGGACACCTGGAGGACTGGAGTTTGACACCCCTGCTCTAAAGGGTTCTGGTCCGGCTGAGCCTGCAGGGAGAATGACGAGAACAAACGACAACGTCTGGAGTGTTTACAATATGCTCACCCAGGAAGTAAACAAGCCAGCCAATCAGAGAGAGGTTTCCATCAGCCAATCACAGTAGTTCTTGTAAATGCTGTATTTGCTGAACAACAAAGCAGTAGCTACTAAACAAAACACTTTAGGAAAACAGAAAAATGAATATAATCATTTAATTTTCTACATTAAGAATCTTAGCTAAGCATATAAATATGCTGGCTCATCAAATTCCATTCTAGGTGATATTTCTTTTAATTTTCCTTTGAAATGTGACAACAATGCTGAGTCATGTTTTACATTTTTACAGCTTTTAACATTTTTAACCTGAAACACGTTGGTTTCAATCAGAGCAGAGAAGTCAGGTGACCTCAGAATAACAGGCCCTGCCCATAAACAGACTCCACCCACAAACAAGCCTCACCCATAAACAGACACCGCCCCCTCCTTATCAGGAGTTTTTAACCTCCAGCAGCATCAGTCCAGTCACCGCTGCTGCTTCGTTATCATCATTACACACAGAGGAAGCCTTAGCTTACCACAGTGGTTCCCAAAGATTTTCTGGCCCCCTTGGATTACAATAAAATCCCCTCAAAAAAGAAAAAAAAAAAATCAACTGGGCCCATTCTTCGACCAGACAAAAACCTTTACACATATTTTGTTTTCAAACTCCACTGAAGTTTATTTCACACTTGCAACAAAACTACAAACCATCTTTACAGTGAAACACTTTTGTGTAACTAGATAGATAGATAGATAGATACTTTATTGATCCCCAGGGGGAAATTCAAGGTCCCAGCAGCTTCGGACACAATAAGACATTACACACAGCAGACAAAGAATAATAGATAAAAATATAGATAACAATAGATAAAAATACTAGAGCAGGTAGATGTGTGCATGTGAACAGTAATAAATATGTGCAAAGGGTTAATGGACTATGCAGAGGAGTCCTCCTCTCTCCTGCCCTTCAGTGAAGCATTGTATAGTTCTATGGCCTTCGGTACAAATGACTTCCTCAGTCTGTCTGTTGAGCATGTCAGGGAGCGTAGTCTCTGGCTGATCAGGCTCTTCTGCTGCATGATGGGACTGTGGAGAGGATGGCAGTCGTTGTCCATGATGTTGAGTAGCCTGTTCAGGGTCCTTTTGTCTGATACTGACGAGATGCAATCCAGTTTCGTCTCCACAACAGAGCCAGCTTTCCGTATTAGCCTATCTAGTCGTCCAGCGTCCCTCTTCTTAATGCTTCCTCCCCAGCATGCCACAGCATAGAAGAGGACGCTGGCAACGACAGACTGGTAGAACATCCAAAGGAGCTTGCTGCAGACATTGAAGGACCTTAGCCTCCTCAGGAAGTACAGCCTGCTCTGTCCCTTCTTGTAGATAGCATTGGTGTTGGCTGACCAGTCCAGTTTATCGTCCAGGTGAACTCCCAGGTACTTATATGTGTTCACCACCTCCACCTTGACTCCGTCGATGGTGACTGGCAGCAGGGCAGACTTGGATCTCCTGAAGTCCACCACCATCTCCCTGGTCTTGGTTGTGTTGAGTCGCAGGTGGTTGAGTTTGCACCACTTCACAAAGTTCTCCACCAGGTTCCTGTATTCCTCCTCCTTCCCATCCCTGATACACCCCACAATCGCGGTGTCATCCGAGAACTTCTGCATGTGGCATGACTCCGTGTTGTAGCAGAAGTCTGACATGTACAGGGTGAACAGGACTGGAGAGAGCACTGTTCCCTGTGGCGCTCCGGTGCTGCTGATGACTGTGTCAGAGAGGCAGTCTTTCAGTCTGACGAACTGTGGCCGCTCTGTCAGGTAGTC
>CAEFZY010023139.1:0-16831 GCA_903066815.1 Brachyrhaphis roseni
TATATATATATATTAGTTGTTATAACTAACAACTAATTAGCATGACATTCGACTCGCCTTGGGGCGAGCCTAAACAAAGGATGAGAAATAAATCTTGTCTTCACAACCAAAAATGTGGTGCAAATTGCAGATGAAAAATCATTCTTTCATTTAAGAGATGCAAACTTTTATTTAATTATTTTTTAAGGGTAGGTAAAAAAAAAAGTGTATATTCACTAAAGGATTGCCATAAACTATTGCAATCCACAATCTCCACACAAGCAAAATATTGTTGCTACAGTTATAATGCATCTTTAACATTTTTATTTCCCTAATCAATAATAAGTGAAGTGGTATTTATTTTATTAGACATCTATTTTCTAATACATGCACTCTTCTTTGAGATTCTGCAAACATGGACCAGCTAGAGTGTTGAAACCCGGAACATCCAAATAACTGAAGTGGGTGCATGAGGATTTATTTGGTAAAGTTAACTTTAATTATTTAGCTTGTCACTTTAATATTCACTTACAGTATTATTTGTGCTAAGGTAAAGATAGTTTTGCTTTATTTGTTTTGTGTTTTGCTTTAGTTAATTTTGTATATTTAGTTCCTTTTTTATATTGTACCGCCCTCATGTGGCAGGTTTAGGTTACTCCACCCTTATTTAAGCAGCCTTTGTTCTTTGTCTGCAGGTCAGATTTGTTTGAGCACAGTGTAGTTCAGTTGGCCTTTGTTGAGATGGATAAAATCCATGTCAATTATTATTTGATTGACTTTGCATTGGCGTTTGACCTATTTCTTTTTTACATTATTAAATTAAAGATTTTTTCCCATTTTGCCTTTGTTTGGATGTGGTCCGTTACAGAGTTTTTTTCTGTCCAATGCATCATGTCTTACCTGTTAAGAAACTCCTATTCTTGTTCTTGTTCTAATGTTTTGTACCATGAATTGTCTTGCTGCATGTTTAGCAGAAGGATAAACTTGTTTCTTCTGTTGAACACCGACACAGCTTTGACTGATATCTGGCTAGATGGACACGGACAGCCGAATGTGTAACAGGACCGGAGGTGAGCAGTGGGGATGAAAGAACCAAATAGTTGTGTGTGTTTATGTGTTGTGTGACTGACAGAGCTACAGCCAGTTGGTCTGTGGGTTAACTCCCAAAGCATGGGAACCGTCAGGAATCACATCTTTCACTTCACATTAGCCAGAGAACATGTGATCTCTTGGGAGTCACATGATTCTGCTTCTGAGCTTCCTATTGGCTGTTTTATTTTTCTTTTTTTTACCAAGTCAAGAGCGTTTTTAATCACCTCAAATTCAAACCTGACGTGGACACATCTAAACCGACTAGAGATTCTTTAAAATAGAAATTGAAATAATGGATGATTTCCAGTGTTTCAAATGTTGGTATGAGGAACACATTAGAATTAGGTAAGTGTACAAATGTGATTTAAAGACATGTCAAATCTGGGCCAGAAAAATCACAAAGTGTTTTGTTTAAAACCAATGGTAGTCATTGTCGTCAAACCATTTTTTGTCCTCCATCAGGAAACTGGTGCCACGTTGCAATGTGTCTGTAAACACAATGTGGCTGTGCAGTGCTGCATAGAAAGTTGAGAACTTTTGGAATTGTATCTTTCAGTGATACCAATCCTCTGAGTGTTAGCTTAATTTCATAATATTAGTCTGTGTTGCCTGTTCATTTCGGAGGGAAACGGTGTTGAAAGTCTAATCAGATATTAAGAGTTCTCAGCCACGCGGCCGTGGAAGGTGTTATGAGTACTTTTAGCATAAAAGTCTAAACAATCAAAGAGCAGAGGCAGGGAGCTTCCAGGCAAAAGGATTAATTAACACTAAATAGCCATTTAAAGATGAGAGGGCTCTCGCGTTCTGAAGCCAAATAAGTCCGTGTGATCCGACATCCGAGCGTCTCTCACTCTTTTCATGTTCGGCCGTTTGGTTGAGTTCGCACATGAAACGAGACCACAACTGAGTTGATGTTTGAAAATGCTCTGAAAATATATCGGTATGAAATTTCAAAACGCTGCCTTGGCTCTCAAAAACGAAGCAGTTTTTTTTTTCTGCTTTTTCAAAAAGTCCTCCACCGGGTTCCAATCTAGCAAGCCACAATGGACACTCTGGAGGAAGCTGTGACTGCTTTCTGTCCAGCAGGAAGCTCAGGAAAGAAACATTTACTCTCTAAGAGGGGAGAGTAAATGCTCCTCAAATTCTCAAAATCTGAGAACTTGAGGAGGAAGTGTTTAATCAGAGTCTAAAAGAGCAACTAAATACAAATCACTAATGTGTAAATGTTTAGCAGGAAGCTCACGATTTATACAACTATACACAAAAAGAAATTTTATATGGTTTTCATTTTGCATTGCAATAATAAATGCAAATTTGAATATAATGAAACAAAATTAATTTTTACCTTGCAATCATCACAAACTTTCCACAGAGAAACAATTACTATATATTTTGATTGACAAATGGACAGCAGATGTGGACTGATAGGGACTGATAGGTGTTGTTTGTTAGCATGAAGTTTATCAGGTAAGAAATTCTAATCTCATTGTTTTAATTTTGATGTCTCTACTGTCATTATAATTTATCTGCCGACATCTGCTAAAAATCTGTATGATGTTTCACTAAGTCTGTAACAACTCTTTCCAGATGTAATCATTTTTTAAGATCCTCCAACTGCTTTCTGTAGTCGCCTTTTTGGTTTCTGCCATAAAAAGGAAACCAAAAAGGAGGACGACACGATTCACATGTCGATCATGTGAAAAAAAAAAGTGTTTCCGTTGCAGTTTTGCTAAAAAACAGTTTTGATATGACCATTAAAACCACCTCATGTCAGCGTCACATTTTTGTTTTTTAATTAGTGTGTTTCCATGAAAACAATTTATTTTCAAAATGTCAAACTGCGCAATTACATGGCCAATAGAAACGCAGCAATATGAGGGTTTTCATTTCTAAAGATTGATTTTGTTGATCACAATTGATTTCTAAAAGTAATAAAATTGTTAAACAGATACTGTACCTACTAATTGTAGTAACTCTGATGATTTCCATCTACTTTTATTTTGTAATTAAATTACGTAACACCACAAAGAGTGATAAAGTGCATCATTTTTCAATAACTTTCTGGCTCTTGTGCTTTTTCTTTTACACATGTCTCTGCTTTGGACATTGAAACAAATGCAACTCTCATGACTCAGAAGGAAAAAGGCCTTTGAGAAGTTTTTTCTTCAAAGAGACTCTAGCTGGACCTCTGGAGCTCGTCTCCAGCAGCGACCAACAATAAATCCATTTTCTCTGGTTTTCTGGACCACATCATTCAACCTGTGATGACATAGTTTTCTTCCTCTCTGGTTCCCGTTCCAAACCTGCCAAGTCCCTCGCAAACGCAGTCATTTGCATACCAGTCGCTGGTGTGCATGTGTACTAAATTAAATTCAAATGGAATCATTCATCCTGGCTGCTTAGCTTTTTTTTTCATCAGTTAGTGTATAAGCAGTCTTGCGGAGCACATCTTTTCAGTCCCTGAATACTCCCACTGCTCGACCCGATTAACATTTAAAGAAGATGCGCCGCACCTTCCTGAAATACTAATTACTCTGTTAAAATATCAGATTAGTGGGAGTGAGCATCACTTATTAAAGATCTATGCATTCCAGGAAGGTTTGCAGAGCTTGCATGCTGATTTTAGAAGTAACTTTTTCCTTCTTTTTTTCCAAATTGCTCACATGAATATTTACAAGCACCTTAGTAGAAGCTACTCTCATTCGATGGGGGATGCTAAAGGACATTAATTACAAATGCATGTGAAATCAAAGTGACTTTTAATATCAAGCATAAAAATGTGATTTGTTGTTACACTTTCAAAGTTTTCTGGAAGAATGATCCATCACGGCCAGGCCACAGTCATGACAGAACTTTAGTTTGCATTTTAAAGTCTGCCTGGGAATTATCTGTTATCTGCTTTTCAACAGTGTCATGTGGAAGTGAAATATGAGTTTTCATTTCTAAGGATTGTGAAAAATGGAACAGCTGCAGCTTTATGCGTTGAAGGACAATGGCTCACAAAGATTTACATAAAGAATGGTTGAAATATATCAACAAAAAATGAATTGTATAAACAAGATAATAACTGAGTGTCATATTTTGAATTCACTGTAACATCTTTAGTTTTTCCTATTCTTACTCATTGGCATGATGACGATTTAGAGCCATTGTAGATAGAAAAAAGGAGGAAATTTCATTGAAATATTTTTGAAAAATGACAGAAACTCAGTCCAACAGAAATAAAACAGAAATTCAACTCAGAAGATGTCCAATAGTCAAAAATGTTAAACTTTTGAAAACCAGATATTTCCATCTTTTTTAAACTCACTAATTTTCTCATTCTTCTGTAGAAAATTTCTGATATTAATCTCAAAATTAAGAGTTTTTTGGAGGGAATTTACTGTCCTTTGTTCTACCTTTATGATCGGCCCCAATATGCCATGTACATAGGGGCTCCGGTACAGCTTTATTATGTATTAACAAATAAAGGATCAGGAAGAGTCTGCAAATATATGATCACGCATGTATCGTCATGGTAACCACCCTGAACTGAATTGAGTGGCACCTGTCAGCGAAGCTGGAAAGGGGGGAAGAAAAGTGATGCAATCAAAGAGGGAAGAGGAGACAGAGGGCGACGGAAAGGATGAAACACGCTGGGAAATGAGACACAAACCCGGATGAAGGGAGAGATGTTAAGACAGAGAACAGAGACGGGTTGGAATGACTGTGGAACGGGAGGCGGAGTGCGGCTGGCGCAGAAACAAGTGCGAAACGAAACGGTGGAAAAACGACGCCAGGAAAAATCCTCCGCACTCTCACATTGATGCTGGCGTGTATACGCTGAGGCGGGTTGATGGACGGATGACAGCTGAATAAACAGATGGGTGGACAGTAAGGCCTGAGTGACAGACAGATAAACATAATATTCTGCTTCACACATCAACACTGTCTGCACTGTACAAAGGCAAGATGATAATACAATATATTGAGGTGAGAAAGAGCAGATTTCTTCCGTTTGCACTTAAACGTTTCTGATACAGAAAGAAATATTATCACACAAAAAAGTACAACTAGCAGGATGCAGTTATGACTAGAAAAATGCTTTTCCAAGCCAACCTGGCCCTTTGTAAAAAATTAATTGCCCCTAAAACTAAGACTGCTTGTGTCACCCTTGGTAGCAGCAGCTGTCATTAAGTCTTTATTACAACTGGCAGCGAGTCTTCTGTTTCACCCTTTATACCACATTAAAGGCTTTGCCACCATGAACGGCCATTTTACGGTGGTGTCATAACTGGGTTTAAGTCCAGACTTTAATTAAAGGTTCTGCATGGTCAGGACAAACTGACCGAATCGGTTCTCATTGTCGCAGTCGTGTCATTTTGTTCTCAGCCTCAAGTCTTGTCAGATTCCCGTGGCGACCTTTTCACCCCTCCCTCTCTATCCTGAACTATTGTGTGATTGGTCTGAATTTCATGGGCATGATTGAAGCTGTTTTTTCCGGCATAGAGCAGGATGGATAGTTTTGAGGAGAAATTGAGAGGAAGAACCTAAGGTTGGACTTAAATACTGAACTCCAGCTGCTCAGTTCTGATCCAATGCAGCGGGCGAACATCCCAACAATGCCTTCCTTTCTTTTTTTTTCTCCATAACAAGAAAAATGTAGCCATTTTCCTGCTCCTCAATCATTATTTCCTCCTCTGAACTTGTGAACTAGTCTGAAAGAGTCACTGCTCTGCCCTGATCGTTGTGTTTACTGTACTGTTGTATATCAGAAAGACACACAAGCATATGGCACCAGGCCTGTGTGTATTGTGGAAGGGTTAGTACAAAAACAGATGTCCCAATGTTTCTCTACAACTTCAACTTCTCAGTTACAGGTAACAAATACTTTTGCAACAAAAATACCTTCAGAAAAAAAGTTGTACAACTTAAGTTCCTTCACAGACTGAGCTTCTGAGCATGTGCAATGTCTCCTTAGCGAGATGCCGTATAGGACTAGATACAGGAACAGCTTTGGTTGCTGAATTCACTGCATAGAAAATCAGTTTTAGTGACTTTAAAAATCAAGTCATTTTTTTTGCCAAAGTGATTTTAAGCCAAATAATGGCTCAAGTCATTATTTTTCTAAAATACGCCATTGTTAGGGGAAAATAATGGCGTATTTTCACTGCAGTGGTTGTTGCTCTGACAACAAAGCAGAACTATCATAAATGTCTAGAATAGACCTTAAACAGGTTAGAAAGTAAACTTAAAAAATGACAAGCCTATCCATAAAAAACTATTTCTCAGAAGACTTTTTGCATGTCTTTGTGCTGCAGTAACCTGATCATTCCTCTTAAACAGATTTGTTGGACTGTAATTATCCTGAACTGAGTCACCCTTTCATCTATTCATCCATTCAGCCAAAAGACCCATTTGAAGTCTGGTTCATCTGACTCTGGGTATTTTTTGAAATAGTTTTTGCATTTTAACCACTCACTTTGATACTGTTTATGATAATAAAAAAGCACACACACCTAAATGCAAATAATTGCAACACATTCAGAACACAAGCAACACATGGAAACCCGGACTACCTTTGAGACACCACGCTTTAAACTGCCTACTGTTCTGAGGCTGAACAGATGCTAAACTTTCAAAGTGACTTGCTCTGAAATGGTTTGGTAACCTGGACTAAGAACGGCTGGGATTACTCTGACAATGTGGGCGATGGACGCTGAAAGGTTTTAAGATTATACATACTGAAAATCTAAATAATGCATTAACCTTTGGCTCTGTGTGCCAGTCATGTGATCCTCAGCTGGGGATAAAGACTAAAGGTTAGGTTTATTTAAGAAGGCAGCATGTCCTTCTGGACCCCAGTGGAATGCTCGGTATGTCGGCGGTTTCTGTTGCTCATGGCCCAGAGTTCAACTCCAGCCAAGAAGATGTTTCCTTCTGCTGTTTTAAACAACAGACTGGCTACCAGTATTAGATTATAGATAATTAAACTTAATGGGTGTCTTTGGGTCAATGTGTAACCTCAGAAATGCATTTGCTTATGTTCATAAGCTTCAAATTATTAGATTAAGATTAATGCCTGATAAGGTTATGGTCAGACCGAGGACCGGAGGGAGACAGTTCAACTACTGTTTCATGATCCACATCTTATGCCCTGGTCATCTGGAAGTAAAGCGCTGTGTACAATGGCTGCTATTAGAGAGGAAAATATCTTTACTGAAAAAAGAACATGGGCCCAAATGGAAACCGAGTCGAGGAATGTCCAAAAGAAACCTCCCAAGATCCCAGACACTTTACAGCCAGAACAAGGATCAAAAGGTTTAAGACAACTGGGATTGAGACGAGTATGGATGAGGACTCATGATACACTGAAAGCATTCATATGATGAAGGATGGTAAGGTAAAGTACAAACATTCTTGCAAGAATACAAGAATGTATGTATGACTGAATTGAAATAACTTTTTTTAGTAAAGCATCTTAAAGTGACCTGTTGTGAACTGGTGCTATATAAATAAACTGAATTTAATTGAGCTGATTCAATTAAATGTGACTATAATGACAACTTACAGTGGACCAACTGGTTGAGACCACAACATATAATTGAGACTGAATGCACCGATCCACTTTTTCAATTCCAATACCGATATCTAAGGTGTAGTAGTAGTTGATCCGCTACAGAAAAACAGTGGTGAATTGACTTAAAACCGTTTTTAAAACCCTGACAAAAATGTACTGAATTCCAAATGTATTACTCTGCATCAGTACAGCACAACAGCTTCAAAAGATTGGTCAAACATGTAAAGACAACTTTAATTTGTCCAGTCAGTGCAGTCAGGAGTATAACAGCCAGTGTAGAATAAATAATAAAGGAACTGACAAAAACAATAGAGTGACTACCTTGGTCAAAGATGTTAACAAATATATGGACATAAATAATGCTGCCTACACATCAACCTAAAACTGAACATGAGAGATTTTTAAAATCTGTTCAAATTCATTTTCATTCTTGTGAATCCAGTGTGTCATCTTGTCCCATAACCTGGATGTGTTGTTGATCTGCTCAGAAGTGTGTCAAGTATTTAGAAAAACTAGAATGTCTGCTTTCCTCACATGATTGCTGCTGCTATGAGCATAACATACAGCCTGCAGCGTTAGTGTTATACCTCAAAGGGCAACATGGAATTTGAATATGTGTTTTCATAAGTAATCTGTAGGAAATACTTTTTCTGCTCATCCACTGACTCAGCTATGGCAGCCAGACTATGCAGCAAATCTAGGAGCAGGTTATTGGTTTTATAAAATGAGCATGTGTGTTTGTGACTATGCCTCTCCATCCATCATAACACCGAGGTTAACGTGGCTGAAAAACATATACAATACTCACATAAACACACACAGCTCCCTTGTTTCTCATACCTCTATATACATCTGTCTGACCTGGGGAAGATTAAATTCTGGTACTCCAGATAGAGAATCAGTGTCTGTGTGTAGGGGTGTGTGGGGGGGTGTGTGTGTGTGTAAAGGAAAAAAAGAGACAGCCAGGGGAACTGAGTTGATTTAATCTCCGACTCAGCCCTTGAAAAACACAAGAGAAGTGGTGCACGCGCCGTCCCACACACATTTTAAAGTCTTTATTCAAATCCATCGAACTATAGCGGAATTTGCATGTGATTCTGGATGTTTGAGCTGCTCGACAAAACGATGCCCACATATGCAGACAAAACACACACACACACTTCCATATACACACTGTGACGTTTGTGCCTTCAGGCCTCACTGCCTTAACAGAGGACATTCTAACTCTGCAGCCCGTTCTCCTGTGCCAATATCTCTCTCAGAAAAAGCAATGCAGTGTTTTCTCCCTGGGGAAGGATTCCTTCCTCTGTCTCTTTCTAGCAATCTCTTCCGCCTGCTCCGTCTCCATCATACTCTAATGTTCCAATTTCCTCTCCAGAAACCACCTGATGTCTCCTTCAGCAGCTGGCAAACACTCTCAACACTACAATAAGCAATGACATAAATCCTAGATTTTATTCCCCCTCTCTCCAGTCACCTAAACTGAGCAACAAATCATCTCAAAAAGCTTTATTAAAAAAAAAAGGTTATGTCCAACACTGCAAAAGCATAAAATCTTACCAAGTACTTTTGGTTTGGTTTCTAGAGCACATATCTTGGTACACTTGAAATAAGTCACAACTAAGTAACTTTTCAGCCTGATATAAGACCTTGTTTGGTCAATAATTCCTTAATATTGATAAAAATAATTTTTTAAATTGGAAAATTATTTCATTTATAACATCAAAACAAAGTCATGTTATAAGTGAAATAATCTGTCAGTGGAACTAGTCTTTTTTTCATCAATATTAAGGAATTATTAACTTAAAACAAGCTCCTACATCTTGCTGAAAAATTACTTGTAAGTTAGTTTTGTCTTATTTCAAGTGTGCCAAAATGCTTGCATTAGAAACTGGAAAAAAAATACTTGGTAAGATTTTGAGGTTTTGCAGTGCATAGCCACTCATGACCATAGAAATGAGCTTTTCACATTTGGCTCTATTCCGCGACCAAAAACATCCAGACAATAATATGCATATTACACACTTGCAGTACCATGAACAGTTATTGACAGCCATTGGTTTCTTTCATATTTTGTCTCATTACACTCCAGTGTGATTGTAATTACAGCTTTTGGGGATTTGTTTCTGGCAGCTTTGCACATTTACATTTTAAAAATTTCTGCCCACCGTTTTTTTTTTTACCGTCTATTTGACACTCCGTCAGGCTCTGTGAAAAAAAGTCGCTGCAGATTTCCAAACTGTAAATAGAACATCTTACTGGTTCATTTCAACAATGGTTGTCTTCTTGCCACATTCCTGCAAAGCTAAGGGTGACATGTTACGCTTCCTTGAACAGGGTAGGGTAGGTCTGTGAGCTATACAAAATAAGTTCAATACATTTTTTTGCACAATATCTGAATAATTTTCAATGGGAAAAAGATATAATATTTTTATATCTTCACTTTTTGTAACATACAGCATTTTGTTTGTCTATTTTTCCCTAAAGAGACCACTAGGGAATTCTATCTGAGTCCAGTCCAAGTCCAGTCCTAGAGAGCTGACCTCCTGCAACTTTTAGATGGATCCTTCTCCAACACACCTGAAGCATATGAATGGCTCGTTAGCTCACTCGTTAGCAGACTCGTTAGCAGGAGTCCGCAGAGCTTCCTGACTGCTGATGAGGGAATTCAGCTGTTTGATTCAGGTATGTTGGAATCTAAAAGTTGCAGGATGTTAGTCCTTGAGAACTGGACTTGGGCACCTCTGCTAAGGAAAGGCTCATAATCAACAATAATTAAACTTTGCTGTAATTTATTAGCAAATGTTTAGCAAAGGATTTTTACACATTTCATTTTTTAAAGAGTTTTAAGTCCTCACAACAACAATTCCACACATGAATCCCTCTGACTGAAGTCCCACATTCTTTATGCTTGTCCCAACTTTTAGTTTTTTTAAACAAAACTTTTTCTCTATTCATTCATACTGTAATTTTAGTGAGCCTTATGGTGCAACAAGAACATGTTCTGAATATTTTTAGTGATGCACATCATGTCTAATCACACACAAAAAACGACACGGGGCTGTGAAAAGTGAATACGGTTGCAAGATACTGTAAAAAACTGCTTTGAAAATGAAACTTTGGTTTGGAAGCTTTTAGCTGTGAAATCCTTCTCCCCCCCCCCAAAAAAAAAAACCCAAAACAAAACAACAACAAAAAAAAAACAAAGTGACATTTGCTCAAATGTAAGAAAAAAGTCCCTCCTACTGGTTTGGTTTTGAAGCCACATTACAGAACGATTTCTCAATGATAACACGTTTTCAAGGAGGTGAGAACATCTCTGTGCTCTTAACACCTTCCTGCTGAAAGCTGACGGTGTGCGATCCCATCATAACACACAATGCTCTTATTATCGTTGTACCGACAATGTTCCTCTTTTTTATGCATTGTCAAATCCTTGCCTTAGGCTAAGATGAATGCTTCAGAGGGAGGTCTATTTGCAGAACACTTGTAAATTAACAAATTCAAGGAAAATGAAAGATAGTGTGTTTAATAAAGCAGCCAGGCCTCTTGTTCCGGCCTTTTGAATCTAATGCCACAGTGAATGCCAAAGACGGAAGCAATAAATGAGATTCAACTGTTTAAATAAACAGCCCAGAACAGACACAAAATATGATTGTATGACTTGTTCCTAAATAGTGCCAAAACCCCCCCAAAATTTCTTGATAGTATTTTATATGGCTAGACCTTTTCGCCTTTAATTTTTCTTCCCTCCATTTGCTTCGTCTTTTACTCCATCCGTCAAATGTGTGCTCCTTGCTCGCTCGCCTTCTTTTTGAATTTTCCTCCCTCGGTGGGAGCGTTCTGGATGGAGAGTCAGAGCTGTTAGAATGAAATCAGCCCCACTTTTTCTCTAAGTGTGTGTGCAGGAATGGGCGTCTGTGCAGTGGTGTGAGTGAGCAGAGCTGTTAAAGTAAGATTGATCCATTGGCTTCAGCTGAGCGGGATGGAGGGGTCTCATTCCAACCAGTTTGGTCCTCTCGCTATAAGAAATGCTGACAGCTTGACTAGGTTTCTGTGGTGAAGTACCCTTGGCTTCTATAAGGGAGAAGCTGAGAGTTTGGCTAGGTTTCAGTCACACCAG
The DNA here is from genome assembly GCA_903066815.1 of Brachyrhaphis roseni. Lineage (NCBI taxonomy): Eukaryota > Metazoa > Chordata > Actinopteri > Cyprinodontiformes > Poeciliidae > Brachyrhaphis > Brachyrhaphis roseni. The sequence goes on from CAEFZY010023139.1 coordinate 11,754, forward strand.
TTTGTCTGTCTTTTCGGGTACACTTTGGCCACCTTTCAAATGTCTGCCGAAGAGTATAAGGCAGGCAGATTTCCAAATAATGACCTTTTTATGACAGAAAATCTGTCAGGTCGACTAATTTTGTTGCTAGCAGATTGCAACGCTTTCTGAAAGCTTGGGTCTTCTTACAGGTTAGATGTAACAAGAACTCTGCTAGGTACAGTATGTCTCACCACTATCAAAAGGTGCCAAAGTTTCAAAAAGGCAAGGTAAGGATATTGCTTAGGCCTGTTCATTCTGTTGTCCACTTTAAACTTGGTTTCACACCAGATCTCTTTGGTGAGCTTTGAACAGACCAGAGTTCACTTCCTCGGACACTCTGCTTTGCTTGGACAGACAAGGAAGCTCATGTGAACTTTGACCCAGCTTAAACTTGGATCTCAGTGAACCCCAGTGTGATTTGCTTACAATGGGAATGAAACATGACTCTCTGGTGAGCCAAAGAAAGGAGGTAACCCAAGAAGAAGAACTGACTTTTCCTCTTCATATGATTTACAGACCCATATGTAATCTGAAAACCCGACATCTGTGTAACCACAGTCGTACCTTGTCGTATTTCTTTCTCTCTTTATGGTATATTTTATGCTGCTGCAAACCTCTTATGCATGTAGATTTCACAACATGCTGGATAGTTTTCTGCCTGGATTGCTGCTCATAGGCAGAAGTGTCTCATCTTGTGACTGATGGGGTTGTGAGACGCTGCCCAGGTTACTTTATTCCACATCAAACCAACTGGAAGTCTAAGATTCATCAGCAACACCCACATAATGTTCTCTGAACCATCCTGGTGAAACAGATGCCTGTGTGTTTTCAGTCCATTTACTGGAACTCAGAGGCCAAACCTAATTCTTGAGATGCATCTTCACAATATAATCCACCCTAAACCAAACTTCACAAAATGTTATCAGAAATTTACAGTTGTCCTGGCAACTGCTAAATGATTCATGATTCATCTATTGGATTACAAGTCAGGGTTTGACTTTTCAGAAAACAGGAGTTCACAGCTCCAGCAGGAGGTGATAAGCTGAACGCTGATATTCACTGGGGTTAGGGATAACAGTCGCCTGCAAATAGCTAAATCCCATGAGTCATTCAAACACCAAAGACGTCTTAATATCCATTAATACACACAGTGGAATCAGTTTTAGTACTAGTGCAGAATCTAACATCTAATTTCTTTCTTATTTTCACTCTTAAAGGCACAACCAATCAGTACTAAGACAATGAAATGACACTTCTGAATTGGCTGCTTTACAAGCACCAGATGTCAAGTAGCATTACACATTAGTATTTCAGCTCACCAAACTGCAATTCATATATATATATATATATATATATATATATATGTATATATACATATATATATTTTTTTTTTCTTTTTTTTTTTTTTTCTTTTTGATGTACTCGAGGAAAAATCCACAAATATGTGGAGTTTCTCTGAATAACTTGGAGTTACGGTTCGCAGAAAAATAGTCGAATCCACAAATGGCTTTTCTGTTTAGCTAATAAAGGTCTTTACAGATACAGCTTATATCTAACATGTCACCAAATAAAACAGTCATATGACTTTGAGACATGAGTTGAACGCTAAGCTTCACTATCTAATTTATTAATTACAAAAAGAAATATACATAAAAGAAGGAACATTGCAGTCATTCTGCGTACATGATGAACCTCAGGACAGAAGACTTGTCATTGGAAATAAAAATGATTGTGGCTTAAAGGCCTGAGCAGTGTAAGTTACCTTTGATAAATCCTGTTTAATTATCTTGCAATTTACTCGCCCATTATAAAGTCTATTGGACAAAATGATAGTGAGCAGTTATTGTAGTTTCTCCCGTCAATGAAATGAGGCGGCGGTGGGGTGGCAGATCCGCTGCTCATCTGTCCAACTAATGTGCAGGCGTGCGTGTGAGCGCTTGACACGGACTCTACGTGTAAAGTCAGGGTGGTGGCTGAGATTAAGTATGTAGACACAGATAGACCAGAAGGCTAACTGCTCTCCTTTAATTGTGTGGGTGTGTGTGTGTGTGTGTGTGTGTGTGTGCCGCGAGCTAACATCACTAATTATGTGTCTCTCAAAGTGCATGAACCTTTCTCTCGCAGTGAATATTTGTTGTTTGACTGCTGCTTTTGAGAGCAATAAGCCCAGCAGATAACGTAGTGAAGATGAACAAGGGGATTTTCATTATTAAAAGCAAGTTTAAGTTCTCTTTTCTTTATTCCATCTCATTAAGAATTAATTGCGTTAATATTTCCATTTGTCCTTGTTAATATCGCCGCTCGCCTGCTTCCTTTTCATCCCCTCTGAGACTTTCTGCCAGAGCTTTTCACCAACCTGCAATGTCACAACGTTTTACTCCTGATTCAGATTTTACCTATTTTTGTGACCATTGGCATTTCGGAATGTAAAACAATTGTGCATAAGCTTCTGGCGGCTTCTGGCGGGTGGAGGTTAACAGGTTAAGGACAGCTTAAAGTCAGATTTAACACTTACATATATATTATCAGAATATTAAGAGAAATGAATTAAAAATGCAATTTTCCAATAATAATTCTGTTTATTAGGGGGGAAAAAAACAATCCAAAGCAAATAGCTTTTGTGATGAGTGTATTTTGTTACTATGAATTGTTTAAAGGGGCATTATTATGTATTTTCCAGAGACATATAACCATTTTATATTAAGTTCTTATAATAACTTAATATAACAGTCACTTGGTTGATATAACAGTCAACCAAGTGACTGTTATATTAAGTTATTATAAGAATGCTATATATCTCAAATATGAATTAAAAGAAATGTGGATTTGTAACTTAACACTTTTAAATTGGGGCTCAGTTTAAAAAAACTCCTACTCTTTCTGAAATTCCACCTTCAGCTCATTTCACAATATTAAACCTTTAACATTGTTTTCAACGAGTGTTGGACTGAGAACTAGTTTGTATGATAAGGCACCCTGAATGGCTGCCATGGGAGATTAGAGGACTTCTCAACCATGCATGAAATAATTTTGATATGGGAATAATGTTACAAAATAACGGAAAGCTTGCATTCAATACATCACTCACTTGGCTGTACGACAGTTTTGACTACTATGAACCAGGCCCGGGTATGTCTGTCTGTATTTTGTATATGTGAGCTGTATGTATGCTTTTTATGTGGACACTGCAGTGCTCGTTGTTGATTTGGGGTGGGTTGTTTTTGTTTACTTTTTTGGTGTTTATATAAAGTAATGAAAATCAAAAAAAAAAAAAAAGTTAAAAAAACTATGAATGCAAAGAAAATGCGTTAGTAAAAAAATAAAATAATAAAAAATAAAATAATGGAAAGCCCCCAAAAGTCGACTTTACAAAATATTGCCTCTTTAAATCGTTTCTGCTGTTGGGAACAGTGGCTGGAAACTCTACTAGAATGTGTTTTTTTATACTTGAAAATAAATGTCAAGCCTTTAGAATCTAATAAAGACAAGAGAACTTTAATTGTGTCTTTCCAAGTGAAACCGAAGCAAGAAGGTACCGGTGGATCTTCATAAAGGCCGCTTCGACTTTGTTCGCTTGTTCCAAATTGTTATTCATGTGTCATTTTATAGTTCATCAAGCGGTTTTATTTAATCACAACATAACGAAAAGCCAACTTCCCATGTGGTTAGTTTTCATAATTATCCACTTCATCTTGATGAGCGTTTAATAAAATCAAATCCAGTCATTTTTTAATGATTAATGTGAAGCTGGAACATCTTTTAAAGAGGCGCTTGTTTGCATTTTGCTTTCATCTGATTTCAGCGACTAATAAGATGCTCCAAATATGTCTGATTCTGTTTACTGCCAATGTCAACAAAATAAAGACATTACACGCCACACACACACACCTCTGCACGTTAACAGATGCAGACTCATTTACACACACACTCTGAAAGTCGATGCAGACACAATTTTCATGGGAGTTTATTTTTTTTTTTTTCTTTCATTTCACTACACCAGTGTAGTGAAATGAAAGCTGCTTATAAGTCTGTTAAAAGTGTGATTTACAGACATACACACAAACACGCTCTGCTCTTGACACGAGGGAATCTTCTTTACACGTCAAAAACTGACTCCAAAATTTCTTTGATGAAGAAAAATAAAGTTTCACGATCTAACAAAAAGAAAAACAAACAAAAAAATCTGTGAAGTGGCAAATATTTGTTTCTGCAGTCTGTCACAGCCAGCTGTAATGAAAGGTTTTAGCGGCGCCTGCAGTTTTTGTATCTATGCACCAAAAATGTCACGGTTCTAAAATGTGCTTTTATAAAGATGGATTGTGCTGTGCGCTGTATCAGTTGCATCATCAAACAAATGAAGGTATGAAAAACTGCGAGCCAGTCGGCCCACTCAGAGGTCTGGAAAGGTCAGGTTTTATTGTTCCTCAGTTCAGTTATTTAGCTTTATTTATACCTGTGTGACTAAAGATAAACCTGAATGTTTCAGCTCCAGTTGATTTATTGATTGCAAAAACTCTCCTCATAAAAAAACAAAACATATTTTTTACCTCATCTCAGTAATTGAATCTACATTGTTGTATAAATCACACATTTAGAAAAGAAAAAAAAAGAAAGCACAAACCTTTTCAATTCAAGTCTTTTATATTTTAGGAATAAAAGAAATTCTTTACCTCTGTACTGTCTGAATCTATTTACCATAAGTAAATCTGCCATACCAGAAATGTTGGATCCATTTGTGTACCATTACACCCCTAGCTAGTATGTGTTGAAATACGATAAAGCCCAAAGTGAAAACCTCTCTCTAAAACTAAATAGTACCCTATGATACAAAAGCTTGTGAAACTAACTTCTGCAGCCAGGGCCAGATGTAGAAGAATAAAGGCCCTGGGCTGGAGCCTGTTTTGGTTAGAAACTTTGGTAACACTTTATTTGGCAGGGTGTGAATGAGACTGTCATGACACAGTCATAACATCTGTCAGGTGTCATGATCCGTGTTTTTCTGTGTTTATTTTCGAGTTCTCTGTGTTTTTCTGTGTGTTTAGTTCAAGTTCTGTGTC